>JAYEVE010000515.1:0-138508 GCA_036346375.1 Guadua angustifolia | reverse complement strand
AAAAGGTTTCTATATATATATATATATATATATATATATGCGTGCGTGTTTAATTATATGCACTACATTTCACTTATAATATTACTCTAAATACACAATAATACTATTAAATATAACATATATTCAATAGAATATATTATCAATTCCACTATAACTGGTGTCGGTCGGTATTAAAGGTGGTATACCTAGTATTGACGGGTATCAAAGCTGGCATAGCTGGTATTAGCCATTATGACCGGTATGGGTAAGATACATAGAATTGCTCTTTACCGGTTTAGGTGCCGAATTGTTATATACCAGTCGATACTAGTACGGTATTGATAACTTTGTTGCATTCACGTAGAAAGTCAGAAAGATCTGGACAAGAATACGCTGTCGTACATGCATACCCTACCAACTGTTTAAGATAAAACAACACATGTTGTGTCTCGGGAGCAAAACATACGGTACATGCCAATGTATTGGCGATTCTGAAATGCTGCTGCTTGGGTCTTGATACTTGTTGGATCCTGTTATGCTGCACAGCAATTTAATTAGATTCCTTTTGTTACAATTATCGTTCGATTAGAATTATTTCTGTGGATTGAAAGGAGCTTGCGATGGGGAACTAATTATGGGAGAATTATTTCGCAGGAACACCAGAATGCCATTATTTATTGCAGAAACCTGACGACAATACGACGTGTTGACAAAATTTGTATCCATTGTAGATCCTGATAGTCCCTTCGTGCTGTTGTTTTCAGATCCTAAATCGTTCTGCTGCATCGATTCTTTTAGGGGATCACTGCAATGAACCCTGAAAACGAAACGTCTGTCCGCCATTTTCACTCCTAGGCTGCACCGGGACAGGGCTCTCTTGTTTTTCTTCCAGCTAAAAATGACTGAAAGTTGCCTTCACAAAGCACAATCGCTCTCTAACTTTTTTTTCCTTCACAATTTTTGGAACAACGGAAGAAATATCTCGAGAGCACTGATTGGAACGTGTACGCTTGTTAGGGCATATACAAAGGTTGAGTCCGACTCAATCTCCTAGGCAGTCCACGTCAACAAGAGTCAGTTTGTATACAAAGGACTGTCTCTAAAACTGTCTCTTCATTAAATGCCTGATAATTAATTTTCTGCATACGCATCTTTTACGGTAGAACATACTAGGGCCAGCTGACTCTCCAACAGACGGCTCTAGCGTCGTTGTTTTTTTATCCTCACGTCAAAAATCGTTGTTTCACGAAACAACGTTGTTTCTCTCTTCTTCCTATCTATCCCCTCCACGTCAGTTTTTATGTCTATATGGCAATTTTTAGGGCCAGCAATTAATACTCATTGTACATGTCCTTATTGGCTTCCAATTTGGAATAATGAACACACTGTGCTTTGAGTTTGGGCTAATGAAAAAGAGGTGAGATTCATTATGCCGCCTTATTATTGCAGTTGAGAATCAGGCGAAATAGGTCTAATCGACATCAGATTTTGACATATGTTTTGATGGTGTTGGTCATGTCAATTACCAAAAAGCGTCCGTTGCTTCTGGCGATGGAAAAAAGGAGAAATAGACACAGCCCGCGGCACCTCAAGAGCAGTGGCTTTGCTTCTATGGATTCCTTGTTAGCCTGGAGTTCCGGAGAGTAGCTGTTGCTAAACCACTTTCTGCTCGTCAAAATTCAGTCCAATATTCCAAGTTGCTCCATGACCATCTCCAAAACAGAATGTTATTTTTTTTTCAAGAAAATAATACCATTAATATTCATATACCATGTTATAAAAATTACTCTAATATCATATTCTCTCAGACTCTCAGTAAACAGTAGTCAAAGTTTAAGAAGTTTTACCGTCGCGCAAAGGCGCGTTCTTTTCGACAGGACGGGGTACATGCACACAGTTCATTTTGTAATCTAACCACGTTGTTGCGATCTGGAAGTATCATACCACCTCCCCCCTATCATTCGGCTCCACTTCCCAAGGCCAATGGAAAAACAAGAGAGCTCTGGCCAAATTCCAGGAGATTCCATTAGATTATTACTACTTAATAGTAATATGCTATATAAGAAGAGAAATCCTGACCGTCCAAAGCCGGACCTAGAATATTGAGAGAGAGAGAGAGAGGGTGTGTGTGTGTGTCTCAGGCTGACAGATCAGTTCTGGCTGGTTCTTGGCAGATCGTTTGGCACGACGCCAGCCGGGAAGCCTCCGTTGAGGTGGTGTGCATGTGTTGGCCACCAAGGAGAAGAAGAGATTGGTAGTACTGTAATAATCACACGATTCACACCAAACCACCGTCTCGGCGCGTGTTCTTCCGCTGGAAAGGTAGGATCTTTGGGCATCTTTGATGCGTTCCTGAAGGGGATCTCGGCGCATTTGGACGGGGAAAGCTGGGATTTTTCTCGGTGGCTGACGCGCTGGGGAAGCGTAGTGGTAGCCATTAACCAAAGAAGAGTAGTATTTGTTTAGTTTAGTGCTGCTGTCATGCTGTGTGCGTCTGCGTCTGGGTCCATGTGGCGTCTGAGCAGTTGCTTCACCTCCCACTGAGCCTTTTGTCATCACACGCAGGGAGGCTGGCCTTCTTTTCCTTTATTTCTGTTACAGCTACTACTGGGGAAGAAGGGAGTGGCTCTTGGCTTCCATTTGAGCCGCCTTTGCTTCTGATCTGCTGGACCGGAGGCCGCCGCTTCTTCGGTTCTTGGCCGGCTCCTTTCTCCTTCTGCTGGCCTTCTTGGAGGTACTGGAGTTCTTCAAGAATTGTTATCCTCTGTTGTTGTGGTGGTGGGTTCGATGTGTTCATCTTGAGCTTGGTCTTGCAGTTCCAGGGATCGTAGAGCTCTGCGCAGGGTGAGTGTTTGCAGGGGAGAAGATGTCGGGAGCTGTTCTAGTCGCGATTGCCGCTTCCATCGGCAATCTGCTGCAGGGGTGGGACAATGCCACCATTGCAGGTAAATCTTCTCGTCTAGGTAGATTGGTTTTAACAGGCATGTGCAGTTTGTTAGTTATCACTCTGGCGAGTTAGGGTTGTAGTTCTGTCAGATTCCTAGACAACTTTAGATCAGATGATGTTAAGTACTAGTTCAGGCTTTCTGGAACATATGCAGTATGCTTATCAAAGCGAACTTGATGCTAAAAGATTCAGTTGGTTTTTCTTCGATTCGAAAAGCAACTTGATTCTAGCAATTTTTTTTTAATCAAGAAAAGATTCCAGGGGTTTGAATAATAACTTAATTCCTTGATCTGTACTATGGAAGTTACAAATGCTCAAATCTTAGTTATGTGCTGTCCAACCATTACAGTTTGCTATCCTTTGTTCTGAACATATGTAACACATTACTTTGTTTAAGAAAAATGGTAAGGATTAACAAGGCGCACTTTTCTTCTCCAGGTGCTGTTCTATACATAAAGAAGGAATTCAAACTAGAAAGTGAGCCTACTGTGGAGGGGTTGATTGTGGCGATGTCACTCATTGGTGCAACCATCATCACAACATTTTCTGGGCCAGTATCAGACTGGATTGGCCGGCGCCCTATGCTCATTCTCTCTTCAATTCTGTACTTTGTCGGTAGCCTCATCATGCTATGGTCTCCGAATGTCTATATACTACTGCTGGCACGTCTTATAGATGGATTCGGTATCGGCTTGGCTGTCACGCTTGTGCCTTTGTACATTTCAGAAACAGCTCCTTCGGAGATTAGGGGATTGCTGAACACTCTGCCACAGTTCAGTGGGTCAGGAGGGATGTTCTTGTCATACTGCATGGTGTTTGGGATGTCCCTGTTGCCATCACCTGATTGGAGAATTATGCTTGGGGTTCTCTCAATTCCTTCATTGTTTTTCTTCGGATTGACGATATTTTATCTGCCAGAATCGCCAAGATGGCTTGTCAGCAAGGGGCGGATGGCAGAGGCAAAGAAGGTGTTACAAAAGTTACGTGGGAGGGAGGACGTCTCAGGTCTGTTTGCTGAAAACTTGATGTTTATTTCACCTGGATTTCTATCTGACTGGGTTTTGGAAACTGCTCCCTGATATTGAATTGGTGATTAATTTCAGAAGTGATACGTGCTGTGTTAACTGTTCAAATCTTGAAATGAAAACTTCAGATAGTTCTAGCAAGGTTTTTGAGCAATAACATTCACTTAATTTGTACAGAATGCATAACAGGACGGCCTTTTCCTTGACCAGAAATGCCCAAAGAGCAAAACATTTTCATTGTTCTTGACATTTCATTTATATTCTAAACTCCCGTTGCTAATTTACAGTGAGACATGCACACCAAAGCATGTAAAAATATATGTTCTTATATAAGCTTGTTTTGCTCTTTAAACAAATAATTTGGTTGAGAAAGACCAGATAAACAATGGCTATTGGTTGGTAAATGGATGCAAGTACGCAACTAGAGTTCTCTAACTTACACAAGCTGCTGATTTCAGTCAGGTATTCAAGTTAATTATGATTTGATATTTAAAGATAAAAGGTTCATGTTTGCCTAAAAAATGATTTCACAATTTAGATTTCAATGTCAAGTAAAGGCATATGCAGTTAGCAAGTGGTATAACTATAACCAATTTTGTCAACAATTGAAGTGTTGGCTGAGTGATCTTACGGCTAAGGCACTGCTCAAATTTCAACTGCTGGTTTATTCAGTTATTTGTGCATGTATTCATCATTGACATTCACAATAAAGTCATGCTATCATTCCAAACCAAATTTTGCAGGAGAAATGGCTCTTCTTGTTGAAGGTTTGGAGGTTGGAGGAGACACATCCATTGAAGAGTACATCATTGGACCAGCTACCGAGCCAGCTGATGATCATGTTGTTGATGGTGACAAGGATCAAATAACACTATATGGGCCTGAAGAGGGCCAATCATGGATTGCTCGACCTTCCAAGGGACCCAGCATCCTTGGAAGTGTGCTTTCTCTCACATCTCGTCATGGTAGCATGGTGAACCAGAGTGTACCCCTTATGGATCCTATAGTCACACTTTTCGGGAGTGTCCATGAGAACATGCCTCATGCTGGAGGAAGCATGCGGAGCACATTGTTTCCAAACTTTGGAAGTATGTTCAGTGTGACAGATCAGCATCCCAAAACTGAGCAATGGGATGAGGAGAACCTTCACAGGGATGATGAGGAATATGCATCTGATGGTGCTGGAGGCGACTATGAAGACAATGTCCACAGCCCGCTGCTGTCTCGAGAGACCACAAGCATGGAAGGGAAGGACATTGCGCACCATGGTCACCGTGGAAGTGCTTTGAGTATGAGAAGGCATAGAAGCCTTTTGGAAGAGGGTGGTGAGGCAGTCAGCAGCACTGGTATTGGTGGGGGGTGGCAGCTCGCATGGAAATGGTCAGAGCGAGAAGGTGAGGATGGTAAGAAGGAAGGAGGTTTTAAAAGAATCTACTTGCACCAAGAGGGAGTGCCCGGATCAAGAAAGGGCTCGATTGTTTCACTTCCTGGTGGGGATGTTGCTCCTGAAGGTAGTGAGTTCATACATGCTGCTGCTTTGGTGAGTCAGCCGGCACTTTACTCCAAGGATCTTATGGAACAGCGTATGGTTGGTCCAGCCATGATTCATCCATCGGGAGCAGCTGCCAAAGGTCCAAACTGGAAAGATCTGTTTGAACCTGGTGTGAGGCATGCACTGTTAGTTGGTGTTGGAATTCAGATCCTTCAACAGGTAGAGGTTTACTTATTTCTTCAGTTTTGTTTGTGTGGTAGTATGTTTCTGTGTGCCAGATATGAGCACATAAAAATGAAATTAACCTTCAAGTAGCTAAATTAACCGTATTTCTTCTCGAAGAGCAACTCTACACTATTCTGTTTTACGTTGTCACATAATTGATAGCTCAGTAGATAAGACTTCAATTGTATCCTCATGAGCTTTCACTAACACTTCTGAGTATTTTCCTTGTATAGTTTGCTGGAATAAATGGGGTTCTCTACTACACCCCGCAAATACTCGAGCAAGCTGGTGTGGCAGTTCTTCTTTCCAATCTTGGCCTCAGTTCAGCATCAGCATCCATCTTGATCAGTTCTCTCACGACCTTACTGATGCTCCCTAGCATTGGTTTAGCCATGAGACTTATGGATATTTCTGGAAGAAGGTAACTTGTTTCCTTTGGTTGCATCATCTTAATATTATCACTTGCCAGATATATGAATGACAAATTTCGCCCAAAGGAGCACTATATCATAAATTGTCTTCTTTTATGCAGGTTTCTGCTCCTGGGCACAATTCCAATCTTGATAGCAACTTTAATTATCCTGGTTGTGTCCAATGTTGTCGACTTGGGTACAGTGACCCACGCTGTGCTCTCCACAGTTAGTGTTATCATCTACTTCTGCTGCTTCGTCATGGGCTTCGGTCCAATCCCCAACATTCTATGTGCAGAGATTTTCCCCACTAGGGTCCGTGGCCTCTGCATCGCCATATGCGCCCTGACATTCTGGTTTGGAGACATTATTGTTACCTACAGCCTTCCTGTGATGCTGAATGCTATTGGCCTAGCAGGTGTCTTTGGTATATATGCAGTTGTTTGCTCAATCGCCTTTGTGTTCGTCTTCCTCAAGGTCCCAGAGACAAAGGGCATGCCTCTCGAGGTCATCACCGAGTTCTTTGCAGTTGGTGCAAAGCAAGTGGCCGCGAAGGCCTAATTCCTTACGCAGCTTTGCTTTCAATTTTTACACTGTAAATCACAAATTGGATGGGATCTCATCACGAGGCAGGAGAAAACTTTTGAGTTGTAAATGAGAGGGAAGAAGATATCTGTTCGTGCTCCTTGAGCAACAGAGAGATTTCATCGCCGGGAAAGGGCAGCTTTTAAAGTAGGAAAAATCTCAGGTCATTCATCATCACTTCTTGTTTATTAGTACTGTGTTAGGTAATGTTGCTATTCATCAGTAGTTGCTGGTAGGGATGTTCAGAATAAACTTGCTAATCTGATTATGAGCTACTGTATCAAGGCCCTAAATAAAGAAAGTCATGTTTTTCGTGTCACCTTGCAAGCTTTTGCACTTTGTATATTGTATTGTACTGGATCTGTGCAAAAGGAAGTATTTTACCAACTTTTCTCAATTCAGAAATAATCTTTTTTTTTATCGAGGAGAACGAAGCATTTTTTAGTCATAATCTTGAAACTCATGAAACATTTCTCACACATTCGCCAGTGAGGCTACAAATTTGGGAAAGTATTCATGGTAATAGGCTGCTCTCTACTACTTGAAAGAATCTTACGAGGAGTGATGGTAGGGGTGGAATCGAGCCGAGCGGCTCGTCCGAGCTCGGTCAATTTCGAGCCGAGCCGAGCTCGGCTCGGTGGATGTAAGAGCTCAGAATCAGGCTCGGCTTAGGTTCGCGAGCCGGTTGAAAATCAGTTGACTCGCTGTCTCGCTCGCTCCGTGACTCCGTCGCTCGACTGTCCGAGACCGAGAGGCACCAGTCCCCCACGCGACCCTGAGCCCTAGTCCCCACGAGACGCCCCAGTCCCGCTCGGCCGGCTACTCGGCTCTGCTCCAGTGCTCTGTGAACTGGATATTTTGTGAGCAAAGGGAACTTGGAGCAAATGTACTTTCCCTAAAAACTATGCTGTAGAACAATGTTTTATGTAGAACAATGGATTTTATGTTTTATGTTGGATGCTAATTTGTATGGAAATGAACTTGGAACAATGCATAGTGCTTGCTGTAGAACAATGTATGGAAATTAATTCTGAATTTCGAACAGGCAGCTCATGAGCCAGGCTCGGGCTCGGCTCATTCCGAACGAGCTCATCAAGAGGCTTGGGCTCGCCTCGCTGCCGAGCCGACTGATTACATGGAGTAGGCTGAGTTCAATAACGACTTGATGTACTAGTGTAACATATTTTTTATCTATAGCAAAGTACATCTATTCAATAAGTATTATTAAAAGAGTATATCTAATGCAAATTGTGTTAGTATGAGCTCACAAGTAAAATGTTGTATGCATGAGCCATAGCTCATGAGAGATGGATGAGTAGGGAATTGAAGGTCACCGATCACACGACAGATAATTTTTCGATTAGTCCTCGCATATAGAAAAAATATCTACGAGACCTCTTTATTGTCATGGAGTTGCTGTGGACATTTGTTTAAATAAATACATTGGATAAGGGAAACTAGGAAGACACTACATACATATTTAAGAGGAATAAACCCTACAAAACAACAATCAGGACTTCCATTCAATTTCAACGAATCGAATTCTTTTACTGTTTGTACTAAAATATTCAACAAATATTTCTCATCTCGTGACGTGGTGACGTCATATACACAACACAACACCTGTACCCTCATTACAATTTTTTTAAAAAAACTGTTACCTATCGAGCCAATACAAAATTCACTAACTAGCACAAGAAAATCAGATGGCAGCATCAATGTTGCAGACATCGTGCCAACCGGAAAAACCTTTCTGAAAGGAATATACAAAAAAAAAAAGAACTGGGAAGTAGTTTTGTCATCTTCAAGGAATATTTCGGAATCAGACTCGATTGGTTCAGCTCAACCAACCAAACACGTCAAATCCTGCTTCCGTTTACCTCGTAGCACCCTAAGTGATTAGGAAACTTGATCTATGATACTCGTTTCGAAGTGCTAGTAGTAGCTCTTGCTGATGGAGTTGCTTGCGTGGTTGTACTTCTTCGCACACCTGTTGCCGCTGTAATAATAAAAATAAAATAAGTCGTAGAAATAGCAAAATAGCATATACATTTCCTGTAGTGTACACGTTGAAAAAAAATCAAGAACGCAGATGAAATAGAGGGATTTGATTTTGAATAGCCTTCGGTAGTAAGAGTCAAGAATCTAGTAACTATCATCCTCACCGAGGTTTCTATGAGCTGTTCGAGAGACATATATGCTATATACAATTCCAAGAATTTAACTGAATGTGTATCAGATTAGATTGGTTACATGAGAAGTTGGTAACTTGCCTTGGCATATTATCGTGGATATAATTTCTCCTGGCCTTCCATATTCACTTCGTTTAATATGATTAGACTATTCATATTAGGAATGAATTATCTGTTGAAGTATTGTTGTCATACTCAGATCCATTTCTCCCAAGTACAAATTCCTCGAGCTTTGCATTTTCAGAGAATTAAGTTGTAATCCAAATGCAAACATAAAGGCATCTTACCTGAGGATTTAGGAGCGGGAGGATCTCTTGGTTTAGGCCGCAAGCTTGATACTTTTGGGACCGTCAACTTCTGAACTCGATTTACCGCTTTAGTCCTGCATGAGAAAAGATGAGGAAGTCACAAATGACAGATAAGATCATGGGAAAAACTCCACTTACTGCAAAATTTGTATGCGCTAAATTTGCCAAATGAATGAAATTTAACAAGGGTGTGTCTAGGAATCACTCGGATGTTTTCTCTAAAAAAATCAGCCAAATTTTCAGATGTTGCACGCATTGGAAAAAAAATGTTGCACACGTAGGAAAAAAATGTTGTAACGCGTCTGAAATTTGGGAGCTTCTTGCAACATTTTTGTTCAACGCTTGCAATATTTTTTTTTGACGTGTTGCAATATTTTTCCTCTACGGATGCAACATTTTTTTTCAACGTGTGAAACATTTTCCTTCGACAACAGTAGAAATGCGGCATAGTAAACAGATGTTGCAAGCGTCGGAAAAAAATGTCGCACACGTCAGAAAAAAATGTTGCAAGAGTTGAACAAAAATGTTGCAAGAGACTCCTAAATTTAGGTGATTTTAGCAAAGAAAACATCCGGACGATGTTTATCAAAACCCATTTAACAAATCTCAGACTCGAGAGAACTGGAAGTACTCACAACCGCTCTTTCGCAGCGCTAGACGTTTTCTCTTGCTCTTGGTCCACCACACTGATTACTGAACTATCAGTTTCTGCACCCGCAGAAATACCACTGTCAGATGCATCACTTAACCTCCCATCAGAGTCAACATCGCCAAGGCCAGAAACCTCAGGATCAACAGAGATCATGGACCCAGCTTCAGATTGCCTGTCACTGGTGTCAGAGAAATTATCAAGATCAGAAGCTGCCCCACTGCCAGCACTTGTGCCCTTTCCTAGAGATGTCATGCCCGGTGAGGAGGATGAATGCTTCAATAGAGATTCAGCTTGTTTGGTGGACTTCAATCTGGAGGTGCCAGTAGTTAGCAGTTGCAGCCGATCAATTTCGTCATCCTTCTTTGAAATAGTATCTTTGAGCACCGAAAACTGCAAGTTGAACATTTGATGGTAACAACTGCAACTGCGTTTCATGATGAATAAAATTCTATTGCCTACATGTCATATTGTTCTGAACTTGACATTGCAGTATGATATTATTGGTTTCTTTGCACATCTCAATGCTGAGATCATTACGCTAATATGTTACATTTATCACTTTGTATTTATCGTTTTGGCATGGATATCTGTGGTAAAAAAATCCATTACCTGATCCATCAATTCTCTGACATCTTTGCCCTCCTTATTTGTCCTTGCAGCGCCTAGTTCCACCCCAGACACTCGTTCCGCAAATTTCAGAGTACTTAAAGTCTCTGTGTAAGATGAAACATCTGGATTGACCTGCACAAACATTAGGGTCTTCGCATGCCCACCTGCATACGAAAAACTTTGCGTCAAGAAACTATATACGACATGTAATGATGTAATGTGAAGTAGTTAAATAGTTCTTTAGCGAAGGAGAATACCCAGAGAAGTTTGCAAGACTTGTGTGAGCTTGCTGTTTCTATATGGTACATGCGCATTCTTTTGTGATAAAGAAAATATAACATCCCCGAGAGCAGCTAAAGACTTGTTGATGTGTTGTGCTTCTTTAAGCCTGTCTCCTGTAACCGCAGAACGGTCCACCCTCTCACTTCCAGCAAGGTCCACAAGATGTAGAGCTCCACGCAAAGTGTTCCCGGTTTTTAAATCCTGGCCTCGGACATGAATGGTCACAACACTGCAGAAAATTACTCACTAATAAGGAGGTTTCTTCCTCAAGAAAACGAGAAATAACCCAGGTAACCTACCTGTGAGATCTGCTGCTTCTCTCATTCAAAGCTGTTGCACTCATGGCTCTATTGTTGTGCCCTGTCTGCATTAGGTCGATAACATGATAAGTTGATGTCACAGGACACATTGTTGCGTCAGGCACAGCAAGTCCATTGGGCTGGGTGGTATTCTGAATCCCTAGTGTGTGCAAGTTAAGAAAAAAGGGATGTTCTTTACATCAGTTCAGTTTGCAAAATGCAATGGACTGATTTCTTGAAAGCAAGATGATGACACCAGAATCGGATGAAGAATGACTGTCAGTGTTCGTGTACCCAACTAAAAGTTGCTTTTTATATAGACCTAGTTCAAACACACTATGCTCACAATATTACCAGAGGAATCCAAAATGCATAACAAAAGTTAGAACTTGGAGACAACACATGCAATCTACCATTCAAAGGAAGGCAATAATAATGCAAGGATGGGCAAAAAGGATATTTCTTCAGTGAACCACCAACACCAAGGAGATCACGGATTTGCTCATTGTATATCTCAATCATTTGAACACCAAGTTCATATGTGATTGTGTCTCGCCGATCGTGGGAGATATTGAAAAGGTCATTTAGTGCTCTATAATTGACACCCCATTCCTTCTCAGTTGCCTTTTCAGGCCCCATCTGAGAAATTGATAGAAACATGGTCTTGTAAGCACGCTGTAGACTGTAGATAAATCTTCACACGCAAACAGATAGGAAAAAGTATAATTTTTGTCTATCAACTCTTCCTCTCGTTTAATTTTCATCTCTTATCTACAATACCATCTAAAATGTATCCTCTTATTGTCAAAACCATGCAAATCATGTCCCACCACAGGTATCATGGGCGGTTTTTGCCATGTTGTGTGCCACGTAGGAAGCTAGGCTCACCTGTCATATTGCCAGATAGATAGATGAGGGAGGAGGGAAGTAGAGTAGCATGGTGGTGCGGCTATGAACGAGGCGGCAACGGCGAGCGGCGGTGATGAGTGATGACGAGCCGGCGGAGGAGGGGGATAGAAAGAAGAGGTAGAGAAGATGCTTAAGGCAAGAAGGATTGGGTAGAACACCTACAGCGTCCTCCCTTCCCAAACCCAAACCGAGCTCGCGACGCCATTGCGCCCATGCCAGCCGCCACAAGCGCTTTCACGTTCCCATCAAACCAGTGAGCTTCTTCCTCGTCTCTCATGTCATAACATGTTCCCGATCACCCTCTACGTTTCCGCTCAACTAATTGGAATAATTGATGATCTGATCTCGTTTACTTGTGTCATTGATCATTTGCTCCATAATGTCTCACTGATATGCAAACCCTAGGTCACATGTTAGTAAACCAAACGGAGCAAATGATCAATGACACCAGCTAAAATGGGACAAATAATCAATTCTGTATCAGCTCATCGCACTATTGTCTTCCTCAACTCCAGCCAAAAACCACCACCGCAGCCACGATTCCCTCGCCGGTGAGGCCAAGTCCGATTCCTTACGTCTAGAGCATCACCGCTCCTACCTATTTCTTCTCCAATTACTCATTCGAGTTCCTCTTCACCTCAAGTCGCTTCCACTGACAAGCCATCACCGTCCATAGGAAAAAACGCCCATGATACCGGCCCAGGACATGATTTGCTTGGTTTTGATATTTAGAGGAGGCGTTTTAGACGGGATTCCAGATGAATGACGAAAATTAAATGAGGACAAGTTGAGGGACCAAAAGTATACTTTTTCCAAACAAAAATAAACAAACAAAAATTTCTTGCTGAGAGCTTCATACCATAGTGTATGTCTTTCCTGATCCAGTTTGACCATATGCGAAAATGCAAACATTGTAGCCATCAAGAACTGATCTAATTAGTGGCTGAATGTCCTTGAAGACCGCATCTATTAGCAAAATAAGAAGGATAAAACCCAATGTATACCATACAACACAATTATCAAAAATATGATCCTTGCATCATTGTCACGAGTACCTTGTGTAGTGGTAGGGCCAAAAACTTTGTTAAATGTGAAATTCTTGCTCCCTTCCTTTCCTTGTTTTGTAGGGTTTGATAAAACCAGTTCCCCATTGTCACCAATATATTCAACTGAAGAGCACTTCTCATCTTCGCCAGGTTGAAAAGGTCTTATCCGACAATAAACTCTAATATTTCCTGCTCAGTAATACTATGTTAAGCTAATATTTTTGAGCTGCACTAGCATAAGTTAATATAGACAACCAGCAAAATGAACTGATGATTGTAGTTCACATAGGTACCTTTTAGTTCCTGGATTTCATTGAACAATTTTCTGTTTTCTGCAAGAGCCGCATGATATTTTTCTGCTGCATTTGTTACCACCTTAAGGTTTTGTCCTATAAAAAAAATGCAATCCACAATGTTAGTTGTGATTTATTGATGAAAACAAGTTTATGTAAATGTGAACTGTAACTAATCACAGGGGTCATTCTTACCAAGGCCAGCTAGTTCTTCAAACCATATTTTCTGACAATTTAGGATTTCATGCCTAACAGAAAGGGAAGATAGCCTCAAATCCTGGTGAAACAGAACACTTTTGACTTAACTACAGAATTTAGGAACTCTCCAAAGCAACAAACAAGAAAAGGAAGTTATTTGACTTATACCTGAATATTATGTATTTGTAAACCCACAAAATGGTTGACCACTACTTCCTTCTGCTTCCAAAATTGGATTCTAGATTCGGATAATTCCTCAAGTTCTCTTCTTCTCTTGGTAGAATCTTCTAATATGAGCTCTACTTCTTTTATTCTCTGCTTCAAATCCTTATTTACTTGGGCAGCCTTGGTCTCTAATTGCTGACTATGTGCTTCATGCAATCTTTTTGTTTCTTCAAGCTCTTGCCTGAGTTGCAAAATTATACTTTCATTGTTTTCCTTGTCTGTGAGAAGCTTAACTATATCTTCCTTCTTAGATTCTAACAACTTGGAGCTCTCCCCATATGATGATCTTAATGTTTCTAATTCGAGCTTAAGTTTCATAATTATATTGTTACCATCCTCCTTTTCCTTCATCAACCTAATTATGTCGCCCTTCTCCTTAATTGATCTGCCTGCATCTTCATCTGTTGATTCCTTCCTGTTTTCAACATTGTCTTTCTTCAAGTCAGCCTTATCTTCCTTCTCCTTCATTGACAAGAACATGTCTTCCTTCTCCTTCATCAGTCTAATTATATCTTCCTTCTCTTTCAGCAACCTATTCATCTCTTCCTTCTCCTCTGTCAGCCTAACCATGATATCATTGTTCTGCTTAATCAATCTATCTTTATCGTCATCTATTGTTTGCTTTCTGACCTCAATATTGTCTTTTTCCAACTTAACTGTATCTTCCTTTATTAACCTAACCATATCATTCTTCTCCTCCATCAATCTAATTATATCTTCCTTCTCCTTCAACAACCTAACGATCTCTTCCTTCTCATTTGTCAATCTAACTACAGTATCATCCTTCTCCTTAAGTAATCTATCTTTATCCTCATCTGCTATTCGTTGTGTTTCTTCAGCCTTGACTTTTTTCAAGTCAACCATATCTTCCTTCTCCTTCAACAGTCTAACCATATCTTCCTTCTCCTTCAACAACCTAATCATATCTTCCTTCTCCTTCAGCAAACTAACCATATCTTCCTTTTCTTTCATCAATCTAGCCACATCTTCCTGGTATTTCATCAACCTAGCCTTGTCTTCCTCTGCTAGTTGCCCTCTGTGTTCAAGCCTGTCTTTCTCCATCTGCATGATAAGAGATGACTTTCATAAAGAAAAACTTTCTCCATTGATGCCAAAGCAAAAGTCATTCAAATGCATGGGTTGTCATTATTTACACAGAGTGAACAAAAAAGTCAGTCATCCCTGCTGTTATTTTAAGCTATGCTATAAAAATAAATCATTTGAATTATGCTATTATTGTCATTGTGACCATTGTTACATCATTTACTGGAGATGAGAGGAGATTTAAAATTATGGGATTTGATAAACATCAACCGGATGTTTTTTTTGTTGAAATCATCCAAATCTAGAACCATTGGATCATTGTTGAGATTCGGGAGTATCGATTACATCCGATCCTATGATTTGATCCAACGGCCCGGTGAATTTAGATGTTAGATCCAACGGCCCGGTGAATTTGGATGTTAGATCCAACGGCCCGGTGAATTTGGATGTTTGTTAAGACAAAAACATCCGGATGATACCTATACACTCCCTAAAATTATTTAGAGAAGGTAGACAATTTAGATGAAGCATACAAAATTCTGGCAAAAACAATGCAGAGACAGATGGCCCAGAGAAGGTGCTAGAATTTACATGTGTTTGCCCGCTTGCTCCACCTGCTAGTGCCTCTAGCACTCTTATCCTCGACTGATATTTCTCTTCACGAGCTTTAATCAAGTTATTTTGCTGCAGACAAGTAAGAGATCACAATAGACTAATGCGATATAAAAATGAATACAAACAATTATTTATCTTACATTTCGTATATGTCCAGCCTGCGTAGAAATACGCCTTTCAATCTCAACTATGACCTTTCTGAGCAAGCAAGCAATGCGCTACAATGAAATATTTGCATTCATTTACACAAGGAAAGGTGTTAACACATACAACGCCAAACCTCTTAAATATGGAAAGAAGAAACTAACTAAATTGCTTTTCTGAGAAGCCTACATAAGGTATTTGTCCATTCTTCCTATCGATGCTATCATCAAGAATACTGTTGACAACACCCAGAAGTGACTGAGTTGGCGCATTCTGCAAAATATGGTGTTTAGTCAATGCGACGAGCATGTCAAGTTGGCGGAGAAGAATAATATAAATTATCTATCTCTTTTTTTCAAGAAAATAGGTTATTGATCTCATTGCAGGTGAAGTTTTCTGCATGGTACTTACATCCAAGCTGGTGGATTTCATCAAGTCTGAAATTTTACAATCAGGAAGATCACCATATCCCCCTTGTTTCAGCTGAAAACCCCATGGCAGAGTATACAGATCGGCCCGTGACGAAGGAGACGATGGTTCTGAATACAAGCATGAATGACAGAAGATGTTTCAACCGGCAGTTGGACCCATTCCATAACAATCAGTTGCCAATATCACTGCAAGTACAATAACAATGCAATTCTCACCTGACATAACTGGACTGGTGAGGACCCTTTGAAGTTTGGCTTCCAAGCGCTTTCTGCTTCCTTCGCTGTCGCATCTGGTCAGGAAATTCGGGCTCCGGTCCTCGCCGATGCGCGACCCAAACCGATCCTTGATGGCAAGAATGCAGGTAACAACAGCTGACATTTGCCCCTGGATGGATGGATGCATCGCCACCGATGTCAATCAAGAATGAGAATTTAGTGTCGTACCCAAAAGAGGAACTATTGACACGAATGCAACCTTCTCGAGGTCGGAGGCGCTGAAGGTGGGCACGCCCATCCGCTCGACGGCGGCGCGGAACCTGCCGACATTGTCCGTGGATGCGTCGTCCAGCAGGGCGCCGGGGCAGAGACTCCGGAGGAGCGCGCAGAGCAGCCTGCCGCTAGCGAGCGCGGCGCGAAGGTCGTCGTCGGAGGCGTGCGGCGGCAGCGGCATGTCCGGGAAAAGCGAGCGCAGCCACCCGACGGCGTCCGCCCGCCGCCTCGCTGCGCCCGAAAGCATCATCACAAGAACCAACAAGTCAATCAATCGACGAATCGATCAGCAAGAATTCCGAGAAGCCATCAAGAACAAGAAGCAGCAACCAAGAACCCAGAAATATTGGTCGGGAACCGAGAAAGTAATAATTACATGGGTCTGGCGCGGCATTGTTGGTGTCGCGGAGGGACATGGAAAGCGAGGTGAAACGAAGCGATGGAGACTGCCGTGCGGGGGTTTTAAGCCTGCCATCGACGGGACGACGGGGAGAGGGGGAGTGACGAGGTGAGGACGCGAGGGAAAGGAGCGCGCGCGATGCAGGGAGGCGGTGGCCACGCGTGCCTCCTCTGCCTTGCCTATCTTTAGGGGGGAACGGAGAGGGAAGAACTGTTTTTTCAAAATAGAAACAGAAAAAAAAATAGGAATAGGAAGAACAGAGGTGAAGAAGAAGAATGGTCTATTTGGGACATGCAGCTTTTATGAAAAAGCTGTTTTTAGGGTTTTCTAAATTGAAAAGTGACTGTAGCTTTTTATAAGATGTCGTTTAATAAATAGTTAATTTTCTTCAACAATAAGCTACAAAAATAAATCGAAACCAACTTTCAACTTTTGTTAGTTATATATAACTTTTCACTTATATCAAAAATCGCTTAAAAGTTGAGCAATTTAAAAGGCTTACTGGTTTTTTAGAAACCGAAGAATGCTTTAAGCCTCAAACAGGACCGAAGAGGAAGAAGAATCTGCGATGTGGAAGGAGCGAAATAACAGCGAATGCAAGATAAATGAGGACATCCTCCAATCCATCAAAGAGGACGTCGCGATCTGGACTTTCGATCCCACCTAAAACTTCGATTGACCGGCAGAGCATTTTCCTCTCAAACTGAATCTAAACCCTCTGCATCCCCGCACTATGTCAACAGCTGCTGCATTGATAACTTTATACACTGGTTACTTCCAGGTGCATTTGGACTGTACGACGGTTCTGCCATTCTCCCCGGATCTCTCATGATGGAGTGGCTTGCTTTGTCTCCATGTTTAGTGAATGCACTATTACTCTTCTCTGAAGAAACTTCCGATGGTATGGCCAATACTGAAGCGTGTGAAACACTGAAATGGTGATGCGAACTAATTAACTCGGTAAACTGGCTTGTATTGAAAAGGAAACATGCAAATGTTTCAGGGCTAAATCCAAATGCCCCTGGAATGCAGCCGCAAGGGATGCGCATCCTTGCCATTCCTCCGGAGGCTCTGCCCCGGCGCGCCATTACCATTACAACGGCAGAGGAAAAGGCAAGATACTAGTACTGCATACCAAAGTTCTATTGCTTCTCTGTCCTCAACTAGCATCATCCTACACCAGGAAAAGGCAATGAGAAGCGTACAAGTATCAAAGAAGAGAAAGAGAGAGATCATGCAAACTTATCCCATGAAGAGGCCCCAAGCCTGCCCTCCAAAGCGAAACCACGTGGATATCTGAAGATTCATAGGCCACAAAAGAACAGTCTTTTCTTAATTAGTAATCATTTTTTTCAGAGCCAACCTTTGCTGGGGCATATATTAGAAAGGGCTTAAATAAATACAAGTTTAATTAACGCATTCTTGCTTTCCTGATGTTGGCATCAAAAAATATGACGAAGGATCTGTCGGCTTCAACACACGAAGAATATCGGGTTCAGAGGGTTTACAGCGTGTCAATCAATTTGATCCTATAATCGGTAAGATAGATGGAAAAACATGCTTAAAGACGATCTAGTATAACAATCAATAGATATCTAAACAGCCATACAAAGCCGATTAAATCTAAGGTAACGATAAGTCTAAACAGCATGATTAGAGCTGAATAGATAGTAGATAAAGGTAGACTTTTCCGAAGAAGGCGATCCGCAACAAGATCGGAGAAAATCAATCCTGATTGGCGTAATCGAAGGTGATCAACAATCGGTGATACACAATTTTATTGATTAAGATCGGATTACAAGAAAAAATCTAAATTACAGAACTACTCCTAGTTGACGGAAAAATAAAAGAGTAAATGCTAGTTTGTTTGGTTAATTGTGTTGTTGTCTTTGCTCGCCCTTATTGCAAAGGAGAAAAGCTGAGAGTTAGGCAGTGGATATGTCACTTCTAACTGCTGCTGTACAATGTGAGACATGCAAATTTCAGGCAGGGATATAATTTATTACTGTGACTTTAGTTAACTACACTGATTAGACCTTTTTAAGAGACAATTAGGGGCTGTTTGGTTGCCGTCTCGCACGAGCCTGGCTGCGGGAGCCTGCACCGTCCCAGCATGGCTCCAGGGAAACGGTCATGGAATTTGTTTCCCACGAGTCTGGTTGCGGGTGCTTTGTGCATCGTGCTAGTCTGGCTCCGCACCGCGTGCAGGCAACCAAACAACCATCTTGTATGCGTGGATGCAGGCTCATACGATACAACGAGCAACCAAACGCTGATTTTCTGGCTCCCACAAGTCTAGTCGCGTGGAACTAGACAACCAAACAGCCCCTTAGCTTATGTTGCGTGGGTACATGCTCTAACCATCCAGGTGCGCATATGATTGCCAGATTGATCATATTGATCTCATTAGGATTTCATTATAGAGCTAAATTGCGGTGTCATTCTCGATTAAAAAAAAAGATTACTGCATTCCACCGGTACAGAAGAGCATCAACAATGCACCACTTGGGAAAAAGGAAAGGAAACAAAAAGCAGCTTCATCTCCATTCTCCAGTAATAATTGCATCCATGCATTGCAATAATGATATTCCAAAAAATATATTGAAGCAATAATTCAGTGGCCAATTTCCTGTCAAAAATTAATTCAGGGGCCAACTAACGGACAGGCCGTACTATCTAGAACTTATCTGAAATCATTTGGCAGAGCATCATCTGAAAATATAAACAGAGAAAAGGCACAAGTGAGTGAAGTGCTCTTACTTTCATTAAGCACTATTTAGTGCTCAGGGACGAAGGGATTAAATTATCCCTCTTGTTAGGATCCGCTGCGCTTCTGCCATCTCATGGCCCGCAGTGATCCGGCTCCCCCCGAGACCAACACCTGGTCTCGGCCCAGGTCTTCCACATCCATTGGCCCAACCAGAGCCACAACCAAGGTCCTGGCCTAACTCAACCCAAAAGACTAGCCTGATGGGTGAGAGAAGTCTCCACCTTTTAAGCTGTGCTCCTCCATCACCAATATCCGATGTGGGACTAAACCCAACAATCTCCCCCATCACACATCGGGCCCAACAATCTCCCCCGTGACATCAAGCCCATGTCACCCTGAGACTTGTTTTCAAGGCTCCCCACAACCGCGACCACAGAGCGTTCGGGTTTCAAACCTTGGGCTCGATACCACTTGTTAGAGTCCGCTGCGCTCCTGCCATCTCATGGCCCGCAGTGATCCGGCTCCCCCCGAGACCAACACCTGGTCTCGGCCCAGGTCTTCCACATCCATTGGTCCAACCAGTTATGCAAGTACCGTGATTACTCCTGTCACTATCTATAAACCTTGATGTCTGGCCATGTTTCGGGTGAAGGTGCTGAGCAAGCTCCCATAGTTTTATATTACATTCCAATTATTAATGGGCGACGATGAGGCGACACCATGGAATCCTCTCTCGATCTATCCGATCGGCGTTTCGAGCGAAATATGGCTCGGATGAAAGGAAGGGAAATTCTCCGGAAGAGATGGATTTTGCAAGCATGTTTAGTGAATGCACTATTACTCTTCTCTGAAGAAACTTCCGATGGTATGGCCAATACTGAAGCGTGTGAAACACTGAAATGGTGATGCGAACTAATTAACTCGGTAAACTGGCTTGTATTGAAAAGGAAACATGCAAATGTTTCAGGGTCTAAATCCAAATGCCCCTGGAATGCAGCCGCAAGGATGCGCATCTTGCCATTCCTCCGGAGGCTCTGCCCGGCGGCGCGCCATTACCATTACAACGGCAGAGGAAAAGGCAAGATACTAGTACTGCATACCAAAGTTCTATTGCTTGTTTCCTCCATAGTCTATCCTGAACTAGACAACAAACGGCCTTAGCTTATGAAGCGACATAGCTCTAACCTCCAGGTGCGCATAGATTGCCAGATGATCATATGACTCATTAGGTTTCCATTGAAAATTGCCCGGTCTTCTCGTTCAAAAGCAAATTACTGATTCACGGTCTGAAGATTCATAACAGCACCACTTGGGAAAAGGAAAGTTCTAAAAGACTATCATCCATTCTCAGTAATATGACCATCATTGCAAATGGATTCATAAAAATTAAGCAATACAGTGGCACAATTTCCTGTCAAAATTAATTGCCAACTAACCTGAGGCTTGTATACAAATTATAAATCATTTGGCGAGTCATCTGAAAATATAAACAGAGAAAAGGCACAAGTGAGTAAGTGTTATTTCAAGCACTATTTAGTGCTCAGGGACAATTGATTAAATTATCCGTCTTGTTAGATGGAAAACATGCTTAAGCATCTAGTGGCATACAGATCCATGCTCTAGACCAACAGCGCATACAGCCGATTCCAATCCATTGGCTCAACGAAAGTCAACCAAGGATCGCTAATAGCTAGAGATAAGTAGACTGGGTCGAGAGAAGCTCCACAAGTGCTCGCATCACCAATATCCATGTGGACTAAACCCAAATCTCCCACACACGGGACCAACAATCTCGTGACATCAAGCCATGTCACCGAGACTTGTTATTCATTAGGACGTCCCACAAGGACTCAATTACGGTTTCAAACCTTGGCTCGTTGACGACAAATTAGAGTCGTAAATGCTGTTTGTTCAATCTGCTGCGGTTGATCCTCTCCTAGACCAACACGTCTTGTTTCTGTCCACACATTGGTCCAACCAGTTGCAATGCGTATTACTCTACTAATTATAAACCTTGATGTAGCATCACTGCAAGTACAGGACAAGTAATTTTGATATTACATAAATTATTAATGGCAAAGTAGACCTATGGAATCGCCTCGATGCTTCCAGCAATATTTGTAGCGAAATATGTCGGAAAGGAACATTCATCGAGATGGATTTTGAAGTTGTGTATCTTCATCTATTGAGGAGAGCGCAACCAATATTCTCGAAGATAGCGTTCCGAAGTGTATGAATGCTATCGTTGTACAATTTGATGAATCAGCGGATAAGAAGGTTTTTAGCCATATGTGTTGATTATAATCTTAATACTTCTAATTCATCTTTTCAGTAATTGCAAAACTCCGCAACGCAAGTCAAAGCAATTGATGGAATAAGGAAATTGGGGCAAGACCTTCAAAACCTTATTTGCCATAATGCTACCAAATATTTTTGCATTTTGGCAACGGAGATCAAGTTATTCGATTGTTTCATTTGACACGAAAAGCGTTCTTTACTCGTCACAAACCTTTTAGCAAGGATTTCTCTTGATAAGATTACTTTGAATCTTGCAATTATCCAAGGAAAATCTGGATTTTCAGAAGGAACCTTAAGTTCCAAATGAAATTCACTTTTGAACTTTGAACCATGGTTCATTAGATAATATCATAGACCGAGCAGAATTACCAAGCTTTACGATTCCGTAATTCCCATATTTGTGAGCTGAACACTAGCGACGTGTTTGTATGGTGATGCCAAGCCAGGGCTGGTGGTCAATTCCGAGGTGCTATAGGCATCGGCCCAAGTTATTTTGGTGGCATTTGCATCATGACATGCACCGTGATCTTATGATGGACTAATTGAAATGTCAATAACTGTGGAAGTTTGTGTTTGCAGTTTGAGAATTGTCACTTGATCTGTCGCCAAACCGAGTTTGTGAACCCAAGCAAGTGGATAAGTGTTCCACAATCTAGGAAACTATCAAACCTGGAAGCCCTTTCCAAAATGTGAATCCTTAGGCTAATAGTACTTGATAAACATTTTGAACTCAAATATTTATTGAGCAAATATTCCATTCCTCTCATTTGAAGTTTGAATAACCACTTACTTCGAGATTTGTTTTTGATACCAAGATCGATGTCCTAAACCTCCTTGATCCTTCGCTTACACAGATATCCCATTTGGCAACTGAAACTTCCGCTATCGATTACCTTGCCTATTGAACGGATCGATAAAATCCGACTTGACGGACACCCTTTGGGATTTCAAAGAAAGACATCATGAACATAGGAAGACTACTTAGATGGAATTTACAATAATGAGTCCCATCCATAAGAAAGGTGTTTGGACTTCCATTACTTAAATTTACGTTGAAGATCCTCAATCACACTCCAATGAATGAGAGCTTATGAAGAGTGCATCGAATACCTAAGTACTTAAACGGTAAGATCTAACTTCCATCCAAACAAATTAGAATACATGTGTTCATAACGCTTGGAGTTACCAAATGCAAAATTCTCTTTTTTATGAAAATTGTCTATTCAGAGCTAATTGTTCAAGACACTGAGGAATAACTTCATTTTTAGCTTGCTCAATATCGTGATCCATAAATAAGATCGAAATTTATTCCGATATTGCAAAATGGATAAACCATCCTTATCGATGGAATTATCCCTTCAAACCATTTGATGTTGATCTCTTAATCGAAAGTAAATAGATTTCGCGAATATTGAAAAGAATGGGTGACATGGGATCACCTTGCTAAGCCCTAGGTTGAAAAGTGTCAGTGTCATCATTAACTTTGAAATCTACGCGTACCGCAGTAACAAACTTTTCGATCCACGACACATTTGACTAAATCCTATGAAAGGGTTTCAATCTTCAATGACCATTTGACCTTCATAGGCCTTCTCAAAGTCAATCTTGTAATTCCCCATTAAGCTTCGAGAATTTAATTCATGGATGGTTTCATAAGGTAAAAGTTTTCGTCCATTATATGCAGTCATAAAAGCTTAAATCGATGTAGACCACTTTGTCAAATGGAGCAATAAGTATTTATAGTCACCTTAGTGAATGTTTTAAAGCTCACATTTTGCCATATTGGTCTCAGATTGTTGAATTTGGTCGCTCGATAACTTTGGTAATAGAGTGATTATTCAATTGAGGTTGTCAGAGGTAAACGGTCATGAAAAGTCCGTGAACAATGCCATAAGTTCCTCCTTTATAATGTCCTTGAACACGTGATAAAATTGTTGCGAAGCCATCGGGAAGGAGGATTGATTATGTTCCATCCGAAATTATCGCGTGATGACCTCTTATGGCCAATATGGTGCAATCGCAATCATTTTTTCTGTAACTTGAGGTAAATCTTGATTTGATTTTCAACTAAACTAAAATTATCTCGTGGTCCAAACAATTTTTATAATAGTTTGTGATATACACTTTTAATGAAGATCCCACTTTATTCCATCCTCTTGATCCAACCTAAATATGTTGTTTTCTATGTTTACCATTTGCCACTAAATGGAAATAATGAGTTTATCATCTCGTTCTAATGAGTCTTTGGTTTTGCTCATTCATACCATTTAATTTCTTCTTCCTAACAAATGAACAATTGGTCTCATTTAGGTAGGTTCGTTTAATTGATCCGATAGAATCTGTAGTCAAGGCTTTAAACTCTAGATCATTAATCATTGAAATTAACTTCTATCTTTCCTTTGTATGGCACTATATTTGGCCCATCCTCTTAATAATTGCGAAGGTATCTTATCTTGTTAACGCCATCATAATTGCATTAATCCTCGTGCTCGAATTGCGCTTATCAACCAATATAAGTACCTCTAATTCATCCAAGCCGAACTTTAAATAGAGGAGCCTTTCTATTATGGGAGAGCACAAGATTCAATAACAAGGAGTTGGTGGTTACTTTATCTCGAGCATACACTCGTATGCTAATTTTGCTCCCATTCGAGAGGTACCAACCTGCCTAGCTTTTCAAAAGTAGGATTATCATATTAATTCTTCTCCAAGTAAATTGGGACGGGCATATGACAATGTCTAATTGTTAGGATTCGAATAACCATATTTAAAGGATCCTCCACTTTGTATCAATTGCCCTTTATGTAAAAATGGTATTCGACTATATATTAAAGTGTCGCCAATGATGAATGCTCTTAAGATTGTTGACTACAAATATGGAGGGAGGTAAAACGTGTCCTTATGTTCTGTCTAGGAGGAATTCGATCGGCGATAGGCACTTGAGGATCATCTCTATATGGATAAAGTAAGAACTTTGGGAAAAAAATTGCTTCATGGAGCTGATATCATACACCATAAGATCTACCCGAGAGCATTCTTATTATCTCGATTGCCAATTTAGGTGTTTCTATGGGAGTGAATTCTTTACCAACATATTTTCTAAGCTCCTAAAAACATCAGTTGTAGACTTAGATGTCATCGAAAGACCATAAAATCTATTTGCTCTATTTAACCATATCCTCCAAATACACATGTTTAGCCAAGTCCCCAAGACCTCTGCTATTCCAAGATCCATTTCATGGAGATTTATTTATGGATGGTGTCTTTGGTTTAGTCAATCCCCATGTTTGTTCCTAGGATTGAATTTCTTCCTAGGTAAGATATAGATCAAACCAAATATGACAATTTTGACCTCATTCAATTCTCATGAAATAATTTAATATGGCTAAGATCTTGGTCAATATTTCTTCTTGCCTCTAAACTTAATCTTAGGTGAGGAGCATTTATGGAGCAATTAGATTTTTTGCCTACATTAAGCCTATCAATTTCTATGTTTTTGATTGAGGTACTTAGAAGAATTATGTGGCAAAGCATCTCTACCCATAGAAACACCTAAGCGTCATCGAGAAATATAGGGATAAACGATGCAACGATAAGAGTTACTTGGTCCAAGGAATTTTATGGCCACAAGCTTCTTACTTTCTCCATAAATATGAGATTCCCCATTGGCGCTAATTCTTGAACTTGCTCTATTCTCCACAAACATAAGGGACATTCATTGAATGATGGCCAATCTCCAACCCAATGATCTTGTCCATATATTTAATGATTCCCATTTTAATATTGGATACATTGCGATGAAATTCCATTCTTCTTACATTGAAAAATGGCGGACTTAAACCTTGAAGATTTGTTCTACCTAATCCTAGATCCTATTGAGCGGTAAGAATAATCACCAACATGTTCAGGGATGAGCATTTATCTTGCCAAAAAGACCCAAAGTCTGGTTTACCAAATCCTCCCTATTGGCAAGTTCCAATACTAGTGTATGGAGCTAAGGTCATCTCGGACATTCCCTTGTTATTAAACCATCAATTCCATAGTGAAAAAATCCTATAGTTATCGAGGCTTGGATATTAGAAGTGTTTAAATCAAGTGAATCTGCACCACTTAGAGCTCGTCATGGAATAATGCTCTGTACCCAGGACAAAGCAAAACCTCCCAATTCGAGAGTTGGGCCAATGACTCAGGCATACGAAAGGAAAGCAAATTAATTTCAATGATTGATGACCAGATAAGAAGGCAGGCTCAATGACTCACATCACAATCGGAATTAAATCCAAGCATTCTAAATGGCGACTAGCTTTCTTCATGCAGTAAAAGAAACAACCATGGATGGAGAGCAAAACCAAAGACCTCATCAACAGAGATAATCAATACTTCTTTATGGTTTGCATAATGGTAGACAAGAAAACAACAACTTAAGGAAAGAGTATCCCCATAATAGTAGAACGGATTAAACTTAAAAGCATTCATAACTATTACAAAGGTTGTTTGGACCTTGAAGATTAATGCAACAGGAAAATCGAAGTAATTCTATTATTGATTCACCCGACTACGCCTCCAATTGAAATTTTCCATCTCTCTGTGAAACATTATTAGGTTAAACGATTTTCCATGGACAACATAGACCCCCTGACCATCCGAATGGTTACCGATCCTTTCACGATTGGAACAAGCTTCACGTCCAAAAGGACCTATATCTAACACTGTTCCACTTTTGAATATTAGGAGCATTCAAACTATCAAGCTTTCATTCACCAAGCCATTCTTAATTTAAGGGCATAAAATTCAGGACGAAAGGTCCCCATCAATGCTTCTACAATGCCCTAATAAATTCAAAAGGCCTTTTAACCCCATTCATGGAGTACTCCCCAACCTGAACATTTTCACTAAAAGCATGACATATTGAGGAACTCCATTATGGTTATTATCACCATCTTCATGAGCATCTAGTCATGAATTAATCTAAGATCACAGTATGTTTTGAAGATCGCTTTGAGAAGGCCTATCCCAGCAAATGGTTTTTCATCGAGCCATTTGAAGCACCGATGAAGGACTTTTCCACCTAATGGTTGCCACTAGGTAAATTACCTTTCTCGAAAAACCATTCTTGTCACCATTAAGATGAATCGCATTTCATGATCCACTGCCATTAGGTTGATCATCCGGATCCCATGTCATCAATTCTTCAAACTCATCGGGTTCCATAATATTCTCATGTAACACGATCCACTTTGAATAAGATCTCATACATACAATCATCAACCACGGATGAGGATCGGTCCATATATCATTAACATCCAAGACGAACGATATTATTTATGGACAACGCATTGACTAAGATATCATATACCTTTTGAGTTGCACAATAGTCAGAGTCCTAAAGATCAAATTTGATCAATGAATTTTGTATCCATAAACATTTACCCAAACCTTCAAATGCTTATACTCATTTTTTGGATCGCTTATCCACTACCAACGACATCACACCTCGTTATTATCAGAACACGTTCATACTAATCATTCTTTGCAATTCGATGATCTAGGAAAGGAACAATAAACGAATTGTTACCATGATCTAACCACCCAATCCCATTTCACCGATTTCTTAAATTCGCTAATTCAGCCTTAACCATTTCATGATGTCTTTTTGAAACCTAACGACTAAGCATTGGATTTTACTAGGGACTTTTAGGCAGTAATAAGGGATATGAAAGAAACCTTGCAAAATTGCCGCATATCATTGAAAGCAGCAGATGGCTTTGGTTCAGGAATTACTAATCAAAGTGAGGGTATAATGTTCTTCTTCAGTTATCTCGAAATTAAGTAAGATTGTTCTTCATCAAAGCAGGTTCTCAGATTCATCAAATCTCGACTATCCAAATTTTATAGTGCATTGGCTCATTAAATCTATTTGATACACTTTGTTGACAAGATTCCATAGGTTAGGTACTCAAACATAATTTTCAAGTTTAGATCGATATCGGTCATAATTCTATCTTTAACTTTTTCTTTCTTTTTCGATATCGGCTAAAATATTTTTTTTTATCCTTAGCCTCATAATTTAGCCCTCGACAAATTCTGGTACGAACACCTGCCTACTTGGTGCGAAGCAGGTAGATCGATAACCTGAAAGCATTGCAGGTAAGCATATTATGTAATACCTCGTGACCCAGCAGCTTATCAAACTAGCCTATCTCCTTCCTACTCATGCAGCATTAGTTGGTAAGTAACTGCGACTAGTGGTGTAGCTAGCATCATTTTTGTTTAATGTATCTTTCTTTTCCCTTTGAAATTAGAATACTGGTGCTGTTAAAGCTGGGATTTAGGCAGTGGATATGGCACTTTAAACTGCTGCTGTACATTTGGTATGTGCAAATTTCAGTAGGGATATAATTTATCACTGTGACTTTAGTTAACTGAGATTTTGAAGAGACAATTATGGGCTTTTTGTTGAACAATCAAGCACTTGTTCATATTGCCACCATGCCAAAAATATTTGGAGAATTATTTACATCGCTTGGAATCGTCACAGAGTCTTTCCACATGTTTGGAAATTGGTTATCATGTTTCAAGAAAGAGATTGATTTTCGGATTGCAGCCTCTTGGGCTATTGCACCAAATGATCTACTCTGTTGGAACAAACTCACGCAATATCTACTGGAACTAAACACTAGTTCCAACTCTCACTGGTCTGCCACGAGAACTAAGTAACCAAACGCCATGGAGACTTTGGTGGTACACGCTAACGCCAGGTGCATATGATTGCCAGATTGATCATATTGATCTCATTAGGATTTCATTATAGAGCTAAATTGCTGTCATTCTCGATTAAAAAATCGATTACTGCATTCCATTGGTGCAGCAGAGCATCAACAATGCACAACTTGTAAATTGGAAAGGATTAAAAGCAGCTTCATCTCCATTCTCCAGTAATAATTGCATCCATGCATCGCAATAATGATGTCCAAAAACTATATTTAGCAATAATTCAGTGGCCAATTTCCTGTCAATGATTAATTCAGAGGCCAACTAACGGATAGGCCGTACTATCTAGAAGCTTATCTGAAATCATTTGGCGGAGCATCATCTGAAAATATAAACGAGAAAAGGCACAAGTGAAGTTAAGTGCTATTTTTTCATTAAATATTTAGTGCTCAGGGACGAAGGATTAAATCATGCAAGTACCGTGTTGTGGCCAAATAGACCTCGATATTTTTGTCACATTCGTGCACTGTATAGGAATGCATTATGCAGGCAGGAGATAATTAATCAGAACATGAGTTTTCCTTCAAAAAGAATCAGAATATGGGTCAATCATGCATGCCAATTTTGTAATGTGTAGGCACTCTAAGCTCAACGGTGAGATAAAAATGTGTAGTTTTCTTTACAATTATTTTGTGGATGTCCTACTCTTAGAGTTCTTTACAATTATCTAGGATGGCAATAATTGAAAAGCGATGGCCATGTCGACGACGACCAATCTTGCAAGTTTGCAGCCTTAAATCAAACGACGACATCGCTTTTGCTCCTTAGCTAGGAAGGTCCCTAATCCGGGAGAAGTGCCACTGCCTTTTGTATGTAGTGTTCTACGCATGATTCACATCAATGGTCAATGAACCTCTCAGCCATTGGAGCTTTGACTGCAGGCCACACCGGGTCTTCCAAACGACTCTCATACGTGTTTTGTCACATTTCTGCCATTGCCATCCTTAAGCCCTAAGAAACTAAAGTTTCATTTGCATGCATGGGGCCGTTGATCTTGATTGATCATGTTTCTGACAAATTTCATAGAAACTGTGATTACGTACTTTGTGGTTGATATGGACACATGATCAAAACAAACCTTAATCTCACTCCAAAAAAAAAAGGCGAGTACTCTAGGTCCCAGGTGTTCTTCCTGGTTACAAACAGGTCTAGGAGTTTTTTTTATGCCCCGTTGGAATTAAGTAATGATTCAATATAATTTTATCGAATTAGTGATTATAAATGGGCCTCATGGAGCGCTTTCGATCTAGAATTTGAAATGGAAAGCGAGGGACAATTTTTGGACATCTTCTCGAATGGATTTGGATCCAAATTTTAGATAGAATTCTTGTTTTCCCCAACAAAACTGGCCATCCATATGTCCAATGTTTTCTGCTTTTGGCGAGTCTCGAGTGATGGAAAATGACTATTTTTATTTAAGGTATGTTTGTTTTAACTTTTGATTTTGGATTCTGACTCTAAAAGTAGGATAAAAACAAAGATGGAGATATCTAATCCTGTTTCAAAGTTGGTTCACTTTTTTACCCTGGAATGCACAATTCATTTCCTATGCCTTGGATATAGCAGGAAGAAGGAGCCTACAATCACAATCCAGACAAGCTTATGAAAATTCAAAACTAAAACAAACATTGCCCTTACAAAAACTAGTCCGTTGTTGAGTATGACACTAGTTTAACGCACAACTTTGTAGCAAACGAGGCCGATTAGTACGACACATATTGTGTTGAAGCGTACACCAAAGTTAACAAAGCAGAGAAGTTTCTAACCAACTCCTCCCCGTCTGATTTATCAGTCAGGACAAAATCATATTTCCTCCATCTTGCACTGTAGGTTTCCACTCCACTTCTTGGTTCAAGAAATAAAATGAATGGCAAAATGATCAAACATTGTTGCAATCGAACGAAGGACATTATACGTGAAGTTTGCGGCAATATCGCCTACGAAATATTGAAGCACTTACATGAAACAAATCTGAAACGCCTAAGTGTATATAACTCTATGCTTTCTCTGGTATTAAGATTTTTTTTTTTTGGCATGAGTTTGTAACACCAACCTTTTAGCAGAGATAAAATTAGGTCTGCCGGGGCCTTGCTTGTGCATGCCACGTGGATCATGTGAAGTCCGCTTCTTTTGGCAACAAGTGTCCCAACCCAAGCGAGCTAATCCAAAGTAAATGGAAGATATCCAATTGGTTTCTGAAAGTTGGGTTAAACTTTTGGGGTTATCCTGGGCATGCCACGTACCCTGCTAGCCTGGGAGTGAAAGGAAGGAAGAAGGGCAGCCCATGAGCTTTATCAGACAGTCACCAGTATGGACCTTCAAATCCTCCTCTGGTCAAACAAACGATCTTTTTTAATAAACATTTTTTCCGATTTCAAAAATATTCACCAAATTTTTTTAAAAATATTCCTCCTCTATTCTTTACGCCTAAATCAAAAATATTTTGATCGAATTTTCCTCTGAGATTTTGAAAACAAGTATTTTAACCACTTTAAAGTTTAATTGATATTTTTTAACCAAAAGTTTGTTGAATAGAATTGAAAGTTTTCAAAGTTAAACTTATTTATTTAAATTTTTCTAGTTGAATTTTAAATCTTACTTTTTGGCCGAAAGTTTTGAATCAAAAATTTTGAAGAAAATTTTTGAAGTTGAAACTTTTTATTTTAATTTTTTCAAATTGAAACTTTTCATGTCATTTTTAAATTTAATATTTTAATTTAGCAATTTTGATCTAAATTGTTGTACATAATTTGTACTTAATGAATTTGAAAATTATTTTATTTCTTAGTGAAACGATTTCACTTTAAGATTTTAGTTGAAACTTTCTAATTTAAACTTTTTAGTTGAAATTTTTATTTGTTTTATTAAATTTTTTAGTGAAACGTGGCATACCATTTTTCAAGGTTAAAATTTTTGATTTTAATTTTTGCTAGATTTTGTTACCAAAATCGGAAAAGGCACATAGGTGAAAGTAGATAGATGGTAATAGTGGCCATTAGGATAGTTAAATTTATTAGTTCGAGGGTAACCACATGGTCCAAAAATTGGCAAACACATGGATCTGGAGGAGCCAACGCCATCTACCACTCACCCTTGAATACACGGACGATCTACCTCTGCATTTTGTTGCAAATCGGAAAAATCACTTGCCACGAAACCATGGAAACTTTTAAACGTCGAAAAATGTTGAAACTCTTTATGGACCGTTCTCGATATATCGTGATATTACCATAAAAATTTCAAATGATTTTAAGATATGAGGATTTTGAAAATTCAAAAATACTGTGTAAGGGCACATACATCGAAAGTTCGATGATAAAATAAGCAAAAGATTAGCAATATTACAAGGTCTTATTTGAACCCAAACTCAAATAATCCCCATTCCAGATTTCCCAATCCTTAGATCCAACAAATCATCCATTCCGATGAGAGGGTGACTCATCGGAATGAGAAGGCATTGTCTACTTACCACCATTCTATTTATGGAACGGTCTGGACGCTCAATCCCTACTATGAAAGAACTCCATGGGGTTCGGGGAGGTAGGGAGGCCCCCATTGGTGGCTAGTCGGGGACTAGCTGTGATAAGACTTAAATTTTGGTTGTTGTTTAGGCAAGGCCTGAGGCTTCAGATGGGCATGTCCCCGATGTCGGGTAAGGTAAGACCACGGTTTGGATGGTGCTGACGAGTCAAGGATTTGTTGCGGTATGGGACTGCGGCCCACTGATGACTTGTCCCTTCTTCTAGAGAAGAGGAACCTCGATGACTGTGTTGGACGGCAGGAGACATAGGACGTTGCTTTGCTTTTGATCTCGACTTCTGCCTATATGGTGCAGAGCTTGTTTGAGCTTATCCTTGAACAATCCGATTTCACATCAATATCATATACATGAATCCCATTGCGTTGAATATGCTTTAGTCGCATCGATTTGGCGTTTCCTACAAGTGGCACCAGAGGTTTCCTTATCCCATACAAGAAGCATGAGATGGGGTGACCTAGGATCCACCCACTTGAATACCGAAGTTTTTTTTTTAATTTAATTATTGGTATCTAAATTACAAATCATATCACTATATATTCAATAAGAAATTGCCAAGTGTGGGGACTGATGCTGCACCGTTGGGTGGGGAGGCGGGTCTCCTTTGACTTGTTGATGTTCGAAGTGTCCTTGAACGTGGGGAACTGAGTAAACCGTTGCGCTGCTAGGGTGTGAGTTCAACCAGGAGTAGGGCGTGGGTCCGGAGGTTGAGCTTACTCAGCCCCCTAAGCCTCAGAGAGATCTAGAAAAGGGACATATCTGAGAGGGGTCGTCGATGGTAAGGTAAGTTTTTATTTTAATTATTTGGGTAAATTGATTACATTCTGAAATGTTCAATATCAAATCAATAAAAAATTCACAATAAATTCACCAAAATGACAATATATAATTTAAATCATTGGTTGATTTGTAAATTATAAAAACGATGCAATGTCACCTACGATTAAGGTATCCCAAAAACTAGAGATTAAGTGAGGCGGACGGCAAAAAAGGACCATTGGGGCTTGGGGTAAGAGCGCAAATGGGGGACGCACCTTATTAGTCACCTTTCTATTTTTGTTCTACGAACGCACGATGGTAGGTCGTGGAAACTAGTTAGTGTCTGGGTTAGATTGCATCATAAAGTCTTGGCTGTTATCTATTGTTGATGTCGGATAAGAGACAGGAACATCAGGTTGTAATACATTTGCATCGACGAACTCTCATCCGAGAATTGCTGGTGTGAGATGAATGTTGTGAGGACAAAAGGTGATTCTATGAACATTGTTGGTTTTAGTGACATTGAAATGTCTAACCCGATTTCTATAGTATTGCATGCGTTACCCATGAATCCTCCTCCACAGTAGTCAATTCGTAAAGATCAACCTACCCATATAGCCACCATACTGTAAAACGAGAAAAGGATTAAAAACACTTGCTGGCTACTTTCGCGACATTTAATCGAGATGTTTTGTCGACATGCTCTAAGTTATTGGGACTATACTGAGCGCAGTAGTTGAGCAACTAACATCTGCTTCACGCCTCGTTGAACATTTTTCATGTGCCCTCAAATCTCTTAACAATTAACCCGGCGGTTGTACGTAGTAATTTCCTCCTTTAACCAGCTTCACATTCCCTGAAAATTGCTGCGATCGACACGCTCCATGTTTCACTGCACGCAAGCGGACATGTAGCTCTAGCTCGCTCCAGTTAGATGCCGGAGAAACCGGGTAATATGGTGCTCAAGTCCAAAACCTAATCAGTGAAATAAGCACCGAACCACCCGTAATCAGACAAATACTGCCTATCTGTTAATATAGTCATCAGCTTTTATATATTTTAAATTAATATTACAAAATAAATTCATTTTGAACATTTATGTTCAATTGTAACACTGCTAGTTCACTACTAGAATGCAATTAAAGAGTGAAATAACAACCGAGTGCCCTCGGAGATGAACCTACTCCGTGTGACTCTGTTGCCTACTCGGACAAAAGTCTATCCAGTGTCTCGCAAGTACGCATCTATTCGAGGCACTACTGAAGGCGTCGCCATAGGCCAAAATAAGTGAGGCTACACTGGTAGACGCCCGCCATGTCTGAAGGCAATGAATACTATCGAGTGGCCCTGCGTGACTGAAAATGCCGAGATTATGAATGCCCCACCGCGCTAAAATGCCGATGGAGCAGTATCACGAGAGGCACTCCATAGGTCGGCGATCAGTGGCACTCGCATGGTCGACCGAAGCCATTAGCAACTCTGGCGTCGATCAAGTGGAGAGTGTTGTGGGGATCCGTGGGCACTTGGCAAGGGGAATCGAGACTTGTCAGATTCGATAATATTTGATAGGAGTGCTTAAACCCTTGTAATAATGATTTTAAACACAAAGAAGGTTGAATTTCAAGCAACTTGCCCGTTAAGTGCTTGGCTTGTGCAATTGGGATGTTACAAGCTGTATATTATATGGAAGTTTGGTACTCTTAAGCCTTTCGCGAGACCTTTACGCGCACAAGCTAGAAGATCAAAGTACGTGCCAACCGAGATGGATCCAGGATCAATCAAGTCCCTTTCTTCTTTCCATAGTATAGTGCTCGAAGCCATCATCAAACGCTCTTCGACATTTTCTTTTAAAATTAATATTTGTCCAAATGAAATTGGAAAGCAATCTTGTTGATGGTGCATCACGTGGAGATATATAAATTATGGAATTAGATTGCATAACAACATATAGTCTACGCATAATACGTATGAGATATGCGCATGTTCCATGGTAAAAAATAACAAATTTCATTTATTTGGAACGAGATCAAACTTGAAAAAACATGACTGGGAAAAGAGACTCGGTCGAGGGCTCGCGTAGGTGATACGCCTGAGTGCACTCGGCGAGGGTTACCAACGCGACGCCAGTCAGACGGCGAGGTCCCTCGGCGGGGCTCCCTGCTCAGTGTACACTCGGCGTGGTCTCAAGGCACAAGAATTCAGCTTAGAAGCGGTCGCGAGAGCCCTCGGCGTAGTCCCTCTAGCCGTGTCGCATCCGTGGTGCTGGGAAAAAAAGTCTACGGCGTGTAGTCTCTTAACCCGATTGGCCACGCAACTAATTATCAACACGCAAGCATCAACGGACTACGATGGACGCGGTGCGAACGGCGCCCTACCTCGAACCTGCCGTCCGACAAACTCCCTCCTCACCGGGCCGCCCAGTCCTTCCGTCTGCCCGAACGAGGTTCGGCGGTGACCTCATTCGCGGCGCCTGTCGCCATCCTCTTGCCCTCACTCAGTGCCACCGCTCTCCCTCCCCAGCGCGCCGGTCGCCCACCCGTGGTCCGCCTCAGGTGGTCACGCCTGTTTTTATATTAGAGTATGCATGTATGAACTTTTCGAAGTAATACTTTTAATGATGGCAATTATTTATGGCTAGTATACTTATTCATATTTTTGAAACGTGGAGTCTGATGACTCTTGGTAAAGAAATTGATTCAAATCGTAGCAATATGTTTTTTCTGGAAATAAGAGTTCAATTCTTCCTATTTTTGGGATGATCTCATATGATAACTATTTGCTCTAGTGCAACAGACTGAATCCTGAAAGCTCTTGATTAAGTTAAATGATTGATGTGATGCATTTGTAATTACTTTCCAAAATTATGTTAAAAGCAAAGAAAATCTTCCCTCATATGAAAAAACATGTTTAGCTCAGTGCAACAGATAATCCTGGTGTGCTCGAGTTAAGATGCGGAGTTGATAATTGCATTGTAATTACTTCTAAAATTATGTTAAAGCAAAGAACTTCTTCCTGGGGATGCTATCGGGATGACAAACTGTGTTGGCATTAGTTCCTGGCTTTATGGCGCTATCGTTTGTACGTCGAAAATAGCAGAATCAGCAGAATTGAATCTAATCCAATTGATTTTGGCAAACCACTGATCTGCCATCATTGCCTTCTTTTCCTATGAAATCTCTAACTTTAAAAGATTGTTTCTGTTGCAATTTTCTTTCTTTCTTGATGCTACTATTGTTTATAGGCAAGACTTCTGTTCAAAAAATTACTCATTCAGGTTACTAAGAGAAGAAATTTGGGCTGTAATTGCAGTTTCTTAATGTCATACTAGTTGGATTTTAACGGAGGTGCGGTCCAGGATTTTATAGCTTGTCTTATCATTCCTACAAATATGCTCACCTTTTCCAATTACTGTTTGAAATTGGATGTACAGATAAATCGGCATATTTGTTCTGACAGTCTTGCACAGCATCTACTGAATTCAGGTTCACATTCACAGGATACCTTATTGGTCATTCACATGGGAGTTTCATTCTCTTAAATGATATGACACATCATCGTTTAGTGCATGGAAGGAATTATGAAGGAGAGATGGAGAGAGTTCTCTAGATGAAACCCAAAATGTCCTAGATAAACTGATGTAGCACTTGGAAGGTGGAATGCACGCTCCACCGAATGGCCTTAGTAGTTGAACGGTTCAGTGTTGTAAAGAACTTGCAGAAGTTCTATGCTATGTTCTTCAGGAAACGATAGCTCATTCCGTGATCTGCTACATGTACTCTATCCGAAATGCATTGGGAAGGTTCTTACATCTTTCTCAGGTCTTTCCGAAAGGCACTGTGCTTCTGATCATGTGCTCTGCATTTCAGTAATGATGAACTGAATAATTACTGAGACGTAATTAATTTTGTAGTAAGCCTATCTTATGTGGTTCTTGTCTTGGTGGAATTATTCAGCAATCTATCAGTCAGATATGCTTGTTTCATGGTCAAACTGCACGGGAATTTCCAACTTTACAACTTGCACATGCGGTCGCATTTCTGTGGGTTCACCTTGACGAGGAGTGATTAAGGTTGACCTGGTGTGCAGCTGGGGCTGTTGGTGCGGTGAGATTCAGTCAGAGGCTTGTCTGCATCAGGTAGCCTGTATGTGACTTCGTTTGTTGAACCGGACTTGTTGAATTTCGACATCTATTGAAAGTGGAATTGTGCTTATAAATGTGATCAATGTTATTATTGAATGTGTTGAAATGTAATATGGAACAATGAATTGGATATGTTAATTGAATTGTAATTGAAAATGGAAATTTAATTGTAAACGATATTTGAAGCCCAATATTTGTGGCGGTCAGGTACATAGAGTACTTGTATGGTATCTACACATCGGGTGCACTTGGCAATTTAAATTGAGTACGAGATATGATGCAATGATCCTTTCATCCAGGTGCATGAGGATCATCCAACCTTCGAGAGATGATCTTCACGCGGTGACCGTTTCTCCTTCATCTTCTTCGCTTTTGTGCTCGGCATTGAGTCATGTCCTCTTGGTTGCATAGTTTTGTTCCGAGTCTCGCTCGACTCATCCATGTCATTTCTATCGCTAATATTCACAGCGTTCTCTCTCCGAGTGTCAAATCGGGACCCTAACCTTTCATCACACTAGAGTCTGGTGACCAAGTACCAACACCACTGAAAACATAAAGCTCTGTAGTAGTTAAGACATATTCCTTTCATTAGAATATTCGAGGATAGAATTACAATTTTGTCATTCTAAACTACAACACTAGGCATATTAACATAGAACTGGTTGAAAAGGTATGGCTTGTTGCACGAGCATTTGCAAGTTTAGAAGTAGATGATTCTTCGAGCTGACAACCTAGTTGTTCTCTACCTTAACCTTTATCGGCTGCAGTTAACTAACGGAACTGAAAATTCAAGATGGCACGTCAACTTCGATAGCTCTATGATTAAATGTCGAAGCAGTGCCTATGAACTCATGCTGTATATCAAGCTGATCGATCGTTATAGTAGTACAATAACTAGTCAACGAATCTACCGTACTATTCAAAGGCTGCAGTTCCTTCCACCAATACTTGTACCCTGCAAATAAGCTCGACCAATCCTTCCAATGGAAGACCGCCTCCCCGCTTACCCCTCGCATTAGCTCACCATCAGCCGGGCCTTTAATAACTTCTCCCCAACCACCAAATGTGACAATGCACAGTAGTCCAATCGATAACCAACAACACCTTTGTTCATGCTTGATCCTCGAGAAACATTTGATTGGCCTTTGCCTCCCCCACTTACGAGTAGTCAAGCCTGCGGCACCTCTGCTAGGGCGGAAAAGAGGTCACGCTCTTGTGTTCCATCGGCGCCATCGTTGTTCGCTCGCTTCCTTGTGTTTCCTTGTCGTCATCAAGATTTTTCCACGAGTTCGAACTTCCTCTCGTTGGAGTTACATAGTCTTTTGAACATGTTCATCGCTTGCTTGTTCTTGGATTGCTTATAGAAGTTTGCACCCAAATGCCTCATGCACCATCGACTCGCAAGTCGTGCCATCTAATGGCTCATCTTCCCTGCTTGCGCTTGGTTGATAGCACTAGCAACCCAAAGATGCTCGCTATGCAAGACACACAACTGACGAGTTTTGACCACCCCGATCTTTAGGTTTCATAGGAACCACTACCAATCTCGTAGTTCTCGCTTTCTCTGAAGCAAAGGCAACAGCGAATCTGGTTGTTCCCATCGACACACACAACTCGCTCAAGATTTGCCTCTCAGATTTCGGTCAAGAATGTGCCGTCCACGCACAACAACGGACGACAGTGATGAATGCCTTAATGCAAGCGTCCAATCGAAGAACACTCTCCTCGATGCATTTTAGTTGGCCACTTGTCCGACGGACAATCTTGATAATCATAGTAGGTCCTGTGATTTCTTCCTCAATACAACCGAGCAAAGGCGGGGAGGTTGTGGTACTAGTCTTCAAACTTCCCAAATCTCGCTTCTAGTGCCTTCGCTTCGCCTCCACGCCTTCCCGTAGCTAATTGTGTATCGATATCTCGCTCGATCGCTCGGATAATAGCACGTGCTCAAAACTCGTGTTCTCCACTATCTCGCAGACATGATGTTACGCGACATACCCGGATGATAGGTTCCATCTGAGCCATCATCTGCTTCCTCACCATACATTTATGCGCTCAACCTTCGAACATATCCAATGGGTGCCCACATTTGGGCTCCTGTACCTGCGCACTCTCCACTCGACACCCATGGATCTCACACACCACTGTCAGAAAGGTGTTGGGGTGGATTTCTTAACCCGAAAGTCCTTCTTACATGATAGAGCCCAATCTTTCAGCGATCCTCGCGACCTTCTCTTTGTCGCGGTACATACTCGTTATGCCTAACCTCATTATCACCTGATCGCCAAGGCATCTCCTCATTTCATTGACAACCATATTTTCAAATTGTCATCGTGCTCCACTCGTAGACACAAGCGCTCCGCATCTCCTCCATTCTTCCTCATCCGACTCATTCGACCGATCCTCCTTCCTTCGCTCATGACTCACGGTCTTCCTCTTCCATCCCAACTGTTATTTCCTCAATTTGCTCACCTTCGCCTACCGCCCCGCTTCTTGGCCAACATTTTCATCATCCTCCAATGCGAACTGTTTCACCACTTTGTCAACATGTTGCTCATGGCTAGATCCCCAAATTTCTGTCACCAAAGCCGAGCTCATTTTGAGGTCGAACTACACTCACCGAGCTCCATCGCTATTGGGGCAACATGCCTCTCATATGCTCGCACTAAAAGCACTCGATTCCATCCCCGTTGTTCCCTCACATATGATCTCCACGATTGCCTTCCTTTAGCTCAACTAACTCCCAAAGAATAGTGTCGTAAGCAAACACTACATAGGCAAAATACCTTCAACTCACACTTGTCTTCTTCCATCCGAAAAGTATAATACAACCATTTCAACACGGAACCAAATGTGCGCCCTCGAGCCTACTCAAACTTCTTCCACATACCGCATGTTACTTAGATCTCTGCACCCTCCAAATCCATGCATTACAACCCCATCTCCATAATAAATCCTAAATGGAACTGCTTCGCTCATATCTCATAATCCATTCATTCACCTCACTAATTAATTATCTTCCGTAAAAAATACTATGACGTAACATAACTATACCTACATGGTACGAAAATATATATCTAACCGTAAGAAACATCTACATTCCTAATAATTCATATCGATGTAGTTATACTCGTCAAAAAAATTACATTTCCATCAATATGTACCGATATACTCCTATCCGTAAAAATTCATTCCTAACAATATATACATTCAGATCGATGTACTTATATATTAAAAAATACTCATTCGTAATTATATTTCCTTCAATATATACCGATATACTCCTATCCGAAAAAATATCTAAAAATTTTCTAAACTAGAACTAGTCAGTGACTCTATCTAATTTTACCTACATTTATCCGTAACCTAAATCTAAAACTATTTCTAATCTACCACTATTTATCGCTACAATGCTCTAGATCTAACTATTTCTAACATATCATAATTCATCGCTAAGAAATAGTAAACAACAAAATTTTACCTCAAAATGTCAAAGGCTTGCAGAATCTCCTTCTCTCCTTCTCTCTCCCTCTTCCTCTTCCTTCCTTCTCTCGTTGTTCTTTCCGCAGACAAATGAGAATAAGACGTGCGATTTTGTGGCTCATATAAACGCCTCTGTCAGACTACCATCGGCGACAGAACCCGCGCTTCACTCTATCGCACGACCATCGGCGATTTTCCTATCGCGACGCTGCGTCAGGCGACAGATTGCCTGCCGTCGACGTTACGCGGCGCGAGAGTCAGCCTGTCGCACGTTACGCGTGCGACAGAGGCCACGAAGCGCCGCATCTGCCGCCTGTATTTTTATGTTTCTGCCATCGCGTCCAACGTGGCAGAGGTATATTTCTGAAATTTTTTTTCGTGGAATATTTTTGAAATTCAATAAAAAATGTATTATTAAAAAAAAAATCGTACAAAAACAGAGTTGATCTTTGAGTCTATAATTTTAACCACAACTTTGTACTCCACAGCTAGATCAGATATGCGTCTATTAGGATCCATGCGAAAGGTCTATGGAAATCTCCCTAATCTTGTTATTTGTTAAGACCGGTAGGAAGTGAGCGGAAAAGCATACGTATGATGTGTAATACTACTTACATGTTTCGAAAACTTGTTCAAAATGTCTTTAGCCATGCTATTGGTACAAATCGTGTGCGCCTAGCGTATGTAATAAAATCAGTAATGAGCTTTTACCGCCGGAAATTTGGTTGCATGAATAGTAGTTGCGTATTTTTGTGTTTCTATCGAGTAATAGCAGAAGTGTGACATACGAAATTCGCTATAATAAAACAATATGTAACTTTAGTTCACCAATTCTACGGCTTTTTCTTTGTGACAAGTGGCAGAAGCGATTTGCTGTGGGGACTAGATTGGTAAGCTCCAACCCGGTGCCCACCATCTCCTTCATGTGTGTATATATATATTGACTTTGAAGGATCTCATTTTATGCCCCTCATTCTAATTTTCTGGATACGCCTCGAAGTGGCATGACCTTCTACTTCCTCTTATGGGCACTCTTCTTATAACAAGTATAAGCACATGTTTTATTTCCCTAATTGCCTTCCTCCTGAAGACAATCATCTCTTTGTGACAAGTGGCAACACGTCCTTTCCTTCGGCCCACAAAGCTCACTCATTGCGAAACATGGGTGCGCGCAGTCCTTTTCCTCCTCTATTCTTTACCCTCAAACTCAAAATAGTTTTTGTATTCAATTTTCCTCCGAGATTTTGAAAACAAGTATTTTAACCACTTTAAAAGTTTTAATTGATATTTTTCTAACCAAAAGTTTGTTGAATAGAATTGAAAGTTTTCAAAGTTGAAACTTATTTATTTAAATTTTTCTAGTTGAATTTTAAATCTTACTTTTTGAGCCTGAAAGTTTTTGAAAATCAAAAATCTTTTGATACCAAAATTTTTGAATTGAAAGTATTTGAAGTTGAAACTTTTTTATTTTAATTTTTTCAAATTGAAGACTTTTCATGTTGCATCTTTCTAAATTGAAAATTTTCAATTTAGAACATGTTCGAGCTAAAACTTCTCGATTTGGAACTTTACGATTTTAAAGTTTTGAGTTGCAACTTTCTCATTTGAAAATTTCTGATTTAGAAATATTTTGAGTTGAAACTTTCTAATTTAATACTTTTTGAGGTTGAAGACTTTCTTATTTGATTTTTTTTATTTAAATTTTTTAGTTGAAACTTCCTATTTAAATTTTTCAAGGTTAAAATTTTTTAATTTTAATTTTTTGTGCTTTGGAGAGGAAATCAACGAAGAGGAAAGGGAAAAGGTGAAAGTAGATAGAGAAGACTAGTACGAGCATGCTAGGATAGTTTAAATTTATTAGTTCGAGGGTAACCAAGCCATGCTCATTGGCAAACACATGGGGATCGCGAGGAGGGCCAAGACGTCCCCATCTACCCGCCTCACCCCTCGAAATCACACAGATCATCACCATTTTTTTGTGCATATGGTGGAGCAGCATCGCTCGGGTGCAAACGAGAGGACTGAGGAGTAGGTAGGGCGGCACCTTTACAAGAAGTTGCGGGGGAGCGGGAGCCGAGCAAGAGAAGGGAGGTTGAAGAAGAGAAGGATTGTGTCCAGCCGTCTACAATTCGGGTCCGGCTAGGTTGCATTAGATCACACTAGCCAACTAGACATAGTCTCTCATTTGAACCCAAACTCAAATCAATCCCCATTCCCTGATTTCCAATCCTTAGATCCCTAAATCGATCATCCATTGTAGAGTGAGAGGAGGACTCATCGGGTGAAGAAGGGGCGCTGGCTCATGTCACCATGCCATCCATTGAGTGAAGGAGGTGCACGGAGGGGCTGAGTGGAGAAGGGTGTTGACCTGGTTCTAGGCCTGGAGGTAGAGGAGGCGCCACCCAGCCATTGAGTGAAGGAGGCGAGGAGGGGACTAGCTTGCATACTCAAACTTCGTCCACATAACGCATGTTACTTAGATCTCGCACCCTCCAAACCATGCATTACAACCCCATCTCCATAATAAATCCTAAATGGAACTAGATCGCCATATCTCTAATCCATTCATTCACCCACTAATTAATTATCTCCGTGAAAAAATACTATGAGCGTAACATAACTATACCTACATGATGCGTAAAATATATATCTAACCGTAAGAAACATCTACATTCCTAATAATTCATATCGATGTAGTTATATCGTAAAAAAAATTACATTTCCATCAATATGTACCGATATACTCCTATCCGTAAAAATTCATTCCTAATAATATATACATTAATATCGATGTACTTATATATTAAAAAATACTCATTAAGTAACTATATTTCCTTCAATATATATAGATATACTCCTATCCGCAAAAAATATCTAAATTTTCTAAACTAGAACTAGGCTGTGACCTATCAATTTACCTACATTTATCCCAGAATCTAAATCTAAAACTATTTCTAATCTACCACTATTTCTCACTATAATGCTCTAGATCTAACTATTTCTAACATATCATAATTTCTTTGCTAAGAAAAGTAAACAACAAAATTTTACCTCAAAAGCAGTGGCGCAGAATCTCCTTCTTTCCTCTCTCTCCCTCTCCCTCTTCCTCTTCCCTTCCTCTCCTCTCTCTTTTTCTTCCGGGCGCACAAATGAGAATAAAGATGGCAAGTGGCTGATATAAACAACTCTGTCGCACTACCATCGCGTCTCGAAAGCGAACCCGCGCCCCACCTATCGCCACGACCATCGGCCGATGCTTTCTCCTTGTCGCCGTCTTAAATGCGTCGTGAGATCTCTAGATCCGTCAGACGTTAGCGTGCGGCAGAACCATTCAATCTGTCGCCACGTTACAGCCGTGCGACTGGTACAAAAACAGAGTTGATCTTTGAGTCGTATAATTTTAACCACAACTTTGTACTCTACAGCTAGATCAGATATGCGTCTATTAGGATCCATACGAGAGGTCTATGGAAATCTCCCTAATCTTGTTACTTGTTAAGACCGGTAGGAAGAGAGCGGAAAAGCATACGTATGATGTATAATACTACTTACTTGTTTCGAAAACTTGTTCAGACTGTCTTTAGCCATGCTATTAGTACAAATCGTGTGCGCCTAGCGTATGTAATAAAATCAGTAATGAGCTTTCACCGCCGGAAATTTGGTTGCATGAATAGTAGTTGCGTATTTTTGTGTTTCTATCGAGTAATAGCAGAAGTGTGACATACGAAATTCGCTATAAAAAACAATATGTAACTTTAGTTCACCAATTCTACGTGCTCTTTCTTTGTGACAAGTGGCAGCAGTGGCGTATTCTGCCAGTGGGGCACAGGTGGGCTGAAGCCCCACCCGTGGCCCACCAGCTCCTTCATGTGTGTGTGTGTATATATATATATTAACTTTGAAGGTCTCATTTTTAGCTCCCCTCGTTCCAATTTTCTGGATATGCCTCTGAGTGGCAGCACCTTCTACTTCCCTCTTAAGGGCACTCTTCTTATAACAAGTATAAGCACATGTTTTATTTCCCTAATTCCTTCCTCCTAAACAATCATCTCTTTGTGACAAGTGGCAACACGTCTTTCCTTCCCCCACAAAAGCTCACTCATTGCGACATGTGGCGCCATCCTTTTCCTCCTCTATTCTTTACCCCTCAAACTCAAAATAGTTTTTGTATTCGAATTTTCCTCTGAGATTTTGAAAACAAGTATTTTAACCACTTTAAAAAGTTTTTAATTGATATTTTTCTAACCAAAAGTTTGTTGAATAGAATTGAAAGTTTTCAAAGTTGAAACTTATTTATTTAAATTTTTTCTAGTTGAATTTTAAATCTTACTTTTTGAGCCGAAAGTTTTTTTGAATCAAAAATTTTTGAACCGAAAATTTTTGAAGTTGAAACTTTTTTATTTTAATTTTTTTCAAATTGAAACTTTTCATGTTGCATCTTTCTAAATTGAAAATTTTCAATTTAGAACATTTCGAGCTAAAACTTTCTGATTTGGAACTTTACGATTTTAAAGTTTTCGAGTTGAACTTTCTCATTTGAAAATTTCTGATTTAAAATATTTTGAGTTGAAACTTTCTAATTTAATACTTTTTTGAGTTGAAACTTTCTTATTTGATTTTTTTTATTTAAATTTTTTTAGTTGAAACTTCCTATTTAAATTTTTCAAGGTTAAAATTTTTTAATTTTAATTTTTTTGTGTTTGGAGAGGAAATCAACGAAGAGGGAAAGGGAAAAGGTGAAAGTAGATAGAGAAGATAGTACGTAGCATGCTAGGATAGTTTAAATTTATTAGTTCGAGGGTAACCAAGCCATACTCATTGGCAAACACATGGGGGATGCGCGAGGAGGGCCAGCACGTCCCATCTACCCGTCTCACCCCCTTGAAATCACACAGGATCATCACCATTTTTTTGCTGCTATGCGGTGGCAGCGCATCGCCTGCCGGGGTGCAAACGAGAGGACTGAGGAGTAGGTAGGGCGGCACCTTTACAAGAAGCTACGGGGGAGCGGGAGCCGAGCAAGAGAAGGGAGGTTGAAGAAGAGAAGGATTGTGTCCAGCCGTCTACAATTCGGGTCCGGTTGTGGTTGCATCAGATCACACTAGCCAACTAGACATAGTCTCTCATTTGAACCCAAACTCAAATCAATCCCCATTCCCTGATTTCCCAATCCTTAGATCCCTAATCGATCATCCATTGTAGAGTGAGAGGAGGACTCATCGGGTGAAGAAGGGGCACTAGGCTCACTGTCACCATGCCATCCATTGAGTGAAGGAGGGCTGGAGGGGCTGCGAGTGGAGAAGGGGTGTCGGACCGGTTCTAGGCTGGAGGTAGAGGAGGGGCGCCACCCTAGCCATTGAGTGAAGGAGGCGAGGAGGGGGACTAGCTTGCATCGCCGCGTTGGGTCTAGACGTGGGGGCAAGGCCATGAGGTGTTGAGAGGAGGGGTGGGCCAGGGAGTCAAGTGGGTGAAGGAAGGACACCGGTTGAAGGAGGGGTGGGGTGCAGGCTGTCGAGGTGGGCTGTGACAAGAGGAGTGGGCTGGGCCACCAGTGAGAGGCGGACAGAGGTACAGAGCCGTGAGGGGAGCTGGAGGGACGCGCTCGGGAGGAACCGAGGAAGACTAAGGCCCTGTTTGTTTTAGCTTTTGATTCTGGATTCTAGCCCTAAAAGCAGAATCAGAAACAAACAGCCTAATTCTAGAATCCGATTTTCACAATCCAGTCCACTCATATACACTAGAATCCACAATCCACTTCATATGTGCTTTTAGATTCCAGCTTTTGGAGAATCAGTTTCTCTACAACCACAATCCAGAATCAGCTTTTAGAGAATCCAAAGCTGAAACAAACAGGCCCTAAGGAGGCTGACCAAGAGGGATAGAGGATAAGGTAAGTACGTAAGTTTTTTTTATTTTTTTAATTTTAATTATTGGTTTATCAGTAAATTATAAAAATGACATAATATCACTATATAATTGCATATAAGAATATTGGCCGAAGGTGGGGGACTGAATTGCTGCACCGTTGGGTGGGGGAGGCGCCGAGTTGCTACGCCAAGCTGCGGGAGGTGCCAACGGAGGGGTGAAGTGGGGAACTGAGCCGTTGCGCTGCTGGGTGGGGGGGCGTCGAGCCACCGACGGAAGGGCGAGTGGGGGTCCTGGGGGAGGTGCGAGCTACTCAGCCACTCCTTCGGCACCTCAGAGAAGATAGCCAGTGGGGAGAAGACTGAGATAGTGGGGAGTCGTCGATGGATAAGGTAAGTTTTTTATTTTAATTATTTGTGCTAAATTGATTACATTCTGAAATGTTCAATATACAAACTCAATAAAAAAATTCACAATAAATTCACCACAAAATGACAATATATAATTTAAATCATTGGTTGATTTGTAAATTATAAAAACGATGCAATGTCACCGTACCGATTAAGGATTATCCCAAAAAACTAGAGATTAAGTGAGGCGGACGGCAATAAAGAGGACCCCTTGGGGCTTGGGCGGGCGACAGAGCGGCAAATGGGCAGGCGACGATTCACCTTATTGAGCACCTGTTCTATTTTTGTTCTACGAACGCCACCGCATGGTAGGTCGTGGAAACTAGTTAGAGCATGTACAATGGGTTGACATCAGCTGTCTATAAGAGTTGCCATGTTATCTATTTGTTGATGTGGATGAAAGAGAAAGAGAAAAGAGAAAGAAGTTGTCTATACATTTGCAATCGACTGTAGCACGAGAACCAAGCTGGTTGTGTGTAGAGATGAATTGATTGTAGCACGGGAACCAAAAAAGTGATTGTCTATACCATTGTATAAGGTTGTCTATAAGTGACATGACAATTTGCTATAGACAGTAACTATCTATAGTATTGCACATGCCCTTATACCCATGAATCCTTCCTCCACAGTAGTCAATTACGTAAAGATCAACCTACCCATATAGCCACCATACTGTACAAACGAGAAAAGGATAAACGAACACTTGCTGGCTACTTTCCGCGACGCATTTAATTCGAGATGTTTATGTGTCGACATGCTCCTAAGTTATGTGGGACTATACTGCTAGTAGCAGCAGTAGTTGAGCAACTAACATCTGCTTCACGCCTCGTTGAACATTTTTCATGTGCCCATCAAATCCTCTGTAACAATTAAACCCGGCGGTTGTACGTAGTAATTTCCTCCTTTAACCAGCTTTCTATCATTCCCCTGAAAATTCGTCATGCGATCGACACGCTCCCATGTTTCACTGCACGCAAGCTGGAGCCATGTAGCTCTAGCTCGCTCCAGATTTAGATGCCCGGAGAAACCGGAGTGATATGTGTGTCTCAAGTCGCAAAACCTAATCAGTGCAAATTAAGCACCGAACCACCCGATAATCAAAATGACTACTGTCTCTATCTTTAATATATGTCATTCGAGCTTTTATATTCTATTTCTAAATATATATAATTTTACAAATACTATTTTCTTTTGATTATTTTTAATGTTATTTACTATCATACGCTAGGTTCACTACAAGAATGCAGTTTTGGGGCGAGTGTGAAAATAACAAACCGAGTGCACACTCGGAGTAGATGAACCTATGCCGAGTGTGCTCTCGTTTTAGCCACCTCTCGGACAAAGAAGTCTATCCCGAGTGTGCTCTCGCAATATACGTCATCTATTCCGAGAGGGCACTCGCAATATGACAGTTCCGTCCACATAGGCCAAAATAATGCGAGGGTACACTCGGTATAGACCACCAGTTGCCATGTCAGCGAAGGCAATGAATACTATCCCGAGTGGCCACTCGGTGAAGATTAAAAATATGCCGAGATTCAAATCCAACTCCCGCCCGGCCGCTAGGGCATTGCCACCGGCCACTCTAGCCCGAGAGGGCACTCGGCATAGGTGGCGGCTGATCCGAGTGGGCACTCGGCATAGGTCGACTACAGTAAAGACCATTAGCAACTCTCAGCCGTCGATTCAAGTGGAGGGCCAGGATTTGTGGGCACTGATCCGAGTGGGCACTTGGCATAGGGTGGGTCAGAGACTTGTCCAATTCTGATGAATATTTGATAGGAGGTGCTTCTAAACCTCTTGTAAATTATACAGATTTTTAAACATAAAAGAAGGTTGAATTTCAACAACTTGCCCCGTTAAGTGCTTGGCTTGTGCAATTCCGGGTGATGTTCGAAAGCACTGTATATTCATTGGAAGTTTGGTACTCTTAAGCCTTTCGACGGAGACCTTTCTGCCTGCCACAAGCTAGAAGGATCAAAGTGTACGTGCCCAACCAGAGGATGGATCCTAGGAATCAATCAAGTCCACTTTCTTCTGTTTTTCCATAGTATATCTCACTGAAGCCATCATCAAATCGCTCTTTCGACATTTTCTTTTAAAAAAATTAATATTTGTCCAAATGAAATTGGAAAGCTAATCTCTTTTTTGGGCCGCGGAAGTGGGAGATGATATATAATCTGTTGCGATATAAGATCATAACAAATATATCTACGACGATATGTCAACGTGATGGATGATCGCTCACCGCTGTTTTTTCCATGGTAAAGAAAATAACAAATTTACATTTTTATTTGAACTGAGATCAAACTTGAAAAAAAATGATGAGGGAAAAAAGAGACACGCTCTTCTCCGAGAGGGCTCTCGGCGTAGGGTGATACTCTAGCCCGAGTGTACACTCGGCGTAGGGTCTCAGGCTCTGGGCCGAGAGCCCTCTCGGCGTAGGGTGCTCCTCTAGCTCGAGTGTACACTCGGCGTAGGGTCTCATTAGGGCAACCGAATTCAGCGCTTAGGGAAACAGGCTCCGGGCCGAGAGCCCTCTCGGCGTAAGGTCCTCCTCTAGCCCGAGTGTACGCTCGGCGTAGGGTGCTCTGGGCCGAGAGCCCTCTCGGCGTAGGGTGAGTCTCTTTAACCCGTTCGGCCACTCACTCGATCCTCCGCGCCTTGAACGAGCACTTGACACAAGACCAGAATCGCCGCTCAACTCCAAAACCGACCGGACGCCGCCCTCCTCTACTGGCCGCCGCCCGAGCTCCCTCCTCTACCGCCGCTTAACTCAAGTGTCGCCTCGGCCTCCTCCACTCCCGCCCAGCGAGCCGCCTGCTCGCCCTCACTGCCTGGTCCGCCCTCCACAGTACTCGTTCTTTGTTTTTTAATATTAGAGTATGCATTGTATGAACTTTTCTGAAGTAATACATTTTAATGATGGGCAATTATTTATGGCTAGTAATACTTATTCATATTTTTGAAAGTGTGGATGTCTGATGACTCTTGGCTCAAATGAGTGAAATTGATTATAATCTACAGAATATGTTGTTTTGGAAATAAGAGTTCAATTCTTCTCATATTTGTTGGGATGATCTCATATGAATAACATATTTAGCTCTAGTGCAACAGACTGAATCCTGAAATGCTCTTGAATTAAGTTGAACATGATTGATGTGATGCATTTGTAATTACTTTCCAAAATTATGTTAAAACGCAAAGAAAATCTCTTCCCCTCATATGAAAAAACATGTTTAGCTACAGTGCAACAGATAATCCTGGTGTGCTCGAGTTAAGATGGGCATGGTTGATGAATTGCATTTGTAATTACCTTCTAAAATTATGTTAAATGCAAAGAAAACTTCTTCCCTGTGGTGATGCTATCGGGATGACAAACTGTGTTGGCATTAGTTCCTGGCTTTATGGCTGCTATGTATTTGGTACGTCGAAAATATGAGAGAATCACAGAGAATCACTTGAAAGATCTAATAATTGAAGCTCTTTGTGGACAAACACACTGATCTGCCATCATGTGCCTTCTTTTCCTATGAAATCTCTAACTTTAAAAGATTGTTTCTGTTGCAATTTTCTTTTCTTTCTTGTATGCTACTATTGTTTATAGGCAAGACTTCTGTTCTAAAAAAATTACTCATTCAGGTTACTCAAGAGAAGAAATATTGGGCTGTAATTGCAGTTTCTTAATCGGTCCAGATACTAGTGTGGAGATTTTAGAGGAGGTGCGGTCCAGGATTTTATAGCTTGTCTTATTGCATTTCCTTTACAAATATGCTCACCTTTTCCAATTACTGTTTGAAATTGGATGTACAGATAAATCGGCATATTTGTTCTGAGCAGTCTTGCACAGTGCATCTACTGAATTACAGGTTCACATTCACAGGATACCTTATTAGGTCATTCACAATGGGAGTTTCATTCTCATTAAATGATATGACACATCATCATGTTTAGTGACATGGCAAGGTAATTATGAAGAGAGAGATGGAGAGAGTTTCATCTAGATGAAACCCAAAATACATGGTTACCTAGATAAAAACTGATGTAGCACTCTTGGAAACTGGGAAATGAAACTGTGCACTGAGAATGGCCTTAGTAGTTAACAGGTTCAGTGTGTGTAAAGAACTTGACAGAAGTTCTATTGCTTATGCTTTCTATCAGGAAAGATGGAAGCTCATTCCGTGATCTGCTACATGTATCTCCTATCCGAAATGCATTGGGCAAGGTTCGCTTACATCTTTCTCAGGTCTTTCCTGAAAGGCACTGTGCTTCTGATGCATCTGCTCTGCATTTCAGTAATGATGAACTGAATAATTACTGAGACGTAATTAATTTTGTAGTAAGCCTATCTTATGTGGTTCTTGTTCTTTTGGTGGAATTTATTCACAATCTATCAGTCAGATATGCTTGTTTCATGGTACAAACTGCACGGGAATTTTTCCAACTTTACAACTTGCACATGCAGGTCGCATTTCATGTGTGGGTTCACCTTGACGAGAGCACAAAGTATGATTTTAACGGGTTGACCCCTGAGGTGTGGCAGCTGGGTGCTGTTGGTGCGGTGAGAGTTGCAGTCAGAGGCTTGTCTGCATCAGGTAGCCTGTATGTGGACTTCGTTTGTTGAACTTCGGACTTGTTGAATTTCGGACTTCGTTTGTGATATGTGAATTGTGGCTTGATAATGTGGATGCGAATTGTTATTATTGAATTGTGGTTTGAAATGTGAATTATGGATGTGAATTGTGAAATGTGGATGTGAATTGTTATTATTGAATTGTGAATTGTGGCTTGAAATATTATTGAATTGTGAATGTGAACTGATAATTTGAGCTGGCTATTTTGTGGCGAGTGCAGTACCTATCCGAGAGTGCACTTGGTATAGGTGATCTCAGCCTATCCCGAGAGTGCACTTGGCATAGGTTATGCCAGGCTATCCCGAGAGTGCACTCGGCATAGGTGATCCCACCTATCCCGAGAGTGCACTGGCATAGATCATCCCAACCTATTAGAGAGTGCACTCGGCATATATGTTGACGATGTCGCTACTGTCGCCACGGCGGGGGACTATCCCGAGAGTGCACTCGGGGTAGTTTATTTGTTCGAGTACACTCGGCGTGAGATAGTTTTTCGATAAAATAACACCGAGTGCACTCGCCGAGTGTGCCCACTCGGGATAGGCTATCCCGAGTGTTTTGTTCCATATCCCAAGTGTGGAAAACACTCGGGGAAAATCTACAGTCTTGTAGTGGTTAAGACATATTGCCAAGAGAATAGTAAGTGATGTGATAAAAAATATATAATTTTGTATGTGTTATCATACAATGGTATCTATTAGGATATTAAATGAATAGGATTGGAAAGTTCGGGATGCTAGTTAACTGATTTCAAAGTTTAGAGAGTGTCGGATGGATTTTTAGCGAAATTCAAGATATTATATGGTCTTTTACTTCTATAAAACCAGTTTATGGTGTTAAACTAACGGAACTGAAAAATTCAAGATGGTACGTAACCGATTTTAAAATTAAGAGTGCTAGATGAACTTTTAATCAAAGCTCAGGACGTTATGTATATCTACTAAGAACGGAAGGAGTACCGTAACCTTAAAGGCTGCAGCTTCCTTTCCAACCCATAACGCAACTATGCAAATTAAGCCGCCATCCTTCCTTCCAACCGGCCGTCCCACCTTCCCTTCTTCGCATTAGCCTCTCCGATCAGCCCGGGCCTTTAAATAACCTCTCCCCTCCTCCAACCACCAAATGTGACATGTGAGCGACAGATAGTACCACATCGATAACCACAAAGCAAACCAACCATTACCGACTTGTTATAGCTCGCTGCTCTCCTCTCGTCTCCTTTCCTCTCCTCGATCACCCACCCCTCACGAGCGCAGCGAGAGAGGCGAAGCGAATGGCGGGGGGCAAGGACCTCGCGGCGGCGGCCGCCGCGGAGCCGAGCGTGGCGCGGCGGCTGTGGTACGTGGTGCGCGCCGTGCTCTACATGCTGCGTCGCGGCGTGGCCGTGCCGTCCAGGCGCAAGCTCGCCGTGGACCTACACCTCCTCCTCCACCGCGGGAAGATCGTCGGCAAGGCCCTCGGCGACCTCGTCACCTTCCACCACCACCACCACCATCACCACGCCGCCTTCTCGTCTTTCACGTGCCGCGCGCTCGACCCGGCGCTCGCCGTGCACGAGCCCTCGCGCTCGCGCGGCCGCCGCGAGGTCGAGTTCAGCTGCAGCAACACCCCGTCCTCCGCCGCCGGCGGGTTCCTCGGCGCCGCCAAGCGCCGCAGCCGCAACAGCCACCACCGCGTCCCCGACGAGGCCGCCGCCGGCTACTACAACTACGGCGCGGCCGACATCGCCAGGGTGTTCGAGATGCTCAACGACAGCGAGCACCTCTTCAACGACGACGCGCCCGCGGCGGCCACCGCGACGCCGTCTCCCGCGCTGCTCTGGACGCCGTCGGCCTTCGGGCGCAACCCGGCGGCGAGGCAGCTGCGCATCACGGACTCGCCGTTCGCGGCGAGGGACGACGACGGCAGCGCGGTGGGCGAGCAGCAGGTGGACAGGCAAGCCGACGAGTTCATCAGGAGGTTCTACGAGCAGCTGCGCGCGCAGCAGAGCGTCGCCGCCACGCCGGACTACTACGCCTACGGCGCCAGCTCGTACAGCGGTCACGCGCCGCGGCCGGTCGCCGCCGGCATCGCTTAGAGCCCAGAGGCTCGTCTCGCGGCGGCCGCCGGCCAGTGGAGCAATGTTGTCTAGCCATGTATGTGCATGAGCCTTTTTACGCTTATACGGTTGTGCTTGTACATCAGTCCACGTTACGTGTTGCACGTAATCGTTAATTGAGATACATTTTGCTGTGCTTGACCTTAAACATCTCCAGGATCTTGCTTAACTAGCACTGCTACACTTCAGCGTTTGCATGCTTGGATTAATCCCTGCATGTTTAAATTTGTACTTAATTTGTAGTACCACTCCATTTAATCAACTAGGAGTAGCGTTCCATATATAGGGCCTGTTTGGCAGAGTTCCATATCCTGATTCTCCAGTTCTAACTTCTGATTCTCTATGGAATCGATTCTCCAGTGAAAATGATTCTTATTTGAGAAATAATTATGAACTTAGTAAGGAGGTTCATAATTGAGAGGTTGTGAATCAGGTAGGGAGCATGTTTTTTTGGCTCTCAGGCTGCAAATTAAAAAACAAGGATCACTTTCTCGGATTTCTATGTGAAGTTGGTTGATTTTTTCTTGTTTGGTAGAGCTCCTCAGTTTCTCATGAGAAAACTAAAGCTGGGAGCTCTGCCAAACGCACCCATAATTGTTTAGCAAGCTAATACTACGAGGGTATTAGTACCGTACTAGCGCTGCTTGTGCTGGTACTAGGTTGATGTGGAGGATTAAAGAAAGAAGGGAGAGTTCAATCCCTAATCTTGCTGGGATTTAATTTTGTATACTGTACTGCTGGCTTTAGTATGTTGGTTGGGTGTGTCGGATGGTACAACAATATTTGCGCAATTGGTCATTCTTTATGGTTGCAACCTTTGTTGACCACAAGGGCATCTGGCCTGGCTAGAATTTCGGTTGGTTTGGACTTTAATGTTGCAAAAAGTGTCAAACTCTAAATAATCATGCAAAAACTCTGTGATGATCCGTACTCTCCATCCCTCGTCCCTACTCTTGAAAGAACGGCCAGATTACTTTGGGAAGTTTTGTAACCAAATTCCAGAAGCTTGAGTTTTGTAACCAAATTCCAGAAGCCAAGCAAGGATGACTGTTCATAATAACTCTATAATGGTAGAACGACAATTCTTTAAGTTAGGATGGGACTAAGGATTTGATTTTCCTGCTCAGCGATTGTTCCAACTTTACTCAAAGTTCCTTCTGAGAAAAGGTTATGTTTACATTGAAAAATGTTTAATGGTTTATTACTCACTATAGTCCACAGGAGCAGAACGCATAAGACCGTCTAAATTGTAATGAGGTTTTATATCGGTGTTCTTTTCATCTTCCTCGCACACACAAACAGCTACACGTACTCAGGCTGACAAACTGACTAGTACGCTGAAATTAGAGGTGGGCATTTGGGTCCGGTTTTTTTGGCGGCCCGATACACGGTGTGTATGGTACGGTCTAAAATCCAATCCGGTATGAAGTGGGTCATATGCCGTGCCGGTATGACCTGAAGCACGGACCGTAGTGGGCCTGAGAACCAGGCGCGATAGGTGGTACTGTCCGATGCGATACTGTAGCACGGGTTATGCCGAGCCCAATGACTCAGGATATGAGAAAGAAGCTCAGCATGAAAGTCACCGACCCGTAAAGTATGAGCACTATGGACGCACTCAGTAGCATGGATGTCACCTCCACCGCCAACATCTGAAAGAGACGGGTAAGATAGGAGAAAAAAGCTGATTCACCTGTCTCTTTCAATATCTCTTAACTCTCTCTCTCAATTTCCCCTCTTTCGTCCGTTTCTCAACTTCTCTCGTCTGTCTCCCTTACCCTTTTCCACGTCCATTGCCCCCTCTCTTATCCACTCCATCAACTCCATGCGTCTCCGGCTCCTATCCTCTCATCGTAATAGTGCAAATGGGTCGGGTCTAGGCCGACACGACATGAAGTAGGCATGAAGAGCCATGCCTAGGCTCCCCGAAGGCGAGCCGAGCTGAACCGGCACTGCATGGCAGACACACGGTTCAGACACGAAACACGATGAATCTATGCTAGGCCAGCCCGGCCCGGTACGACACCCACATCTATGCTGAATTGAAGTGGAAATTAAGGAGTAACCAGCATGAGTCTCCTCTCAGTCCAAATCAGTCGTGGAGCTATTAATTAGCGTGCCGATCAAGCAGTATTAAGGGCCATGGAAATCCGGAGGAAGCTGAGATGAAAGTTCGAGTCCATGTCGCGTCCAGCCGGTGCCATGCTTCTTCATTGCCGGGTCAAACGGTCAGCTGATCGATCTGAGGCTGCGAAATGAAGCATCTTCTTCTTAGGTTGATTCCGCAACGCATTGATTTATTGCTGAAGAGCACTTCGCTTTCCAGAGCCGATGACCACAGTTGAATTTCCCCATAAATGTTTGACGGGAACGCAGAGCTAATTCCATGGCTTGACCAATCACAGCTCTCGCCTTGGTGGCCTGATGGCTGGTGCGGCTAATGCAACAATGGCTATGAAAGGAACAGAGGAGAGTGTACTGCTATTGAGGGGCTAATTTGCACCGATCAGTCGTGTTGATAAATTTGGGTGATTTAAAATAGTTGCTTGTAGTTTCCCTTTTCTGCATAGGAGAGAGTAATATTGACTATGGGAGCTCTGATTTTCATATAAGAGAGTTCAAATTGTTGTAAATATTGCGGCATAAGTAATTTTATCATAACAATAAAATCAAGCAAACTAAATAACCATGAAAGATCAATGTTAAGTAAGCAAATGCTAAAATACCGAAACATGATATTTGACAATATCAAAGCATGTAGACTCATAATGAAGTATTTAAGCAATTGCATAACAATAAACAGTAAAGGAGACATGACAACTAGCATAAAGCTCAAGTTAATCATATTGAGTGTTCTCAGATGTCGAGTTGTCTGAGGCCCTTCTCGTCACTAAAGTAAGATATAGATTTGTTTGTGACAACCTTACCTCGAAATAATAATTTCAATACTTGGCAATTAAAAACCTAAACAAATGATAATCTAGAACAATGTAAACATGTATATAAGGATAAACCTAATAAAAGAATGCTTACGGGATAGATAAAACAAACAATAGCATGAATGACCGGTAACAGCCAACAACAGGAAGTAACTAGAACAACAATTAAGGCTATTGAACAGCAAGCAGTTATCACATATATGAGTTTACAAGTTACAGTAGATAATCAAATGATCTAACCAAGTATTGTAGTGTAGGAAAAGCTAATTTTGTTGTTACAAACAGTTTACTTTAACCCAAATCCTCACAGAACAATTGTCTCCCCACGAGCAAGGTACCCAAGTTAATTAATTGGCCCCAAAGATGGTACCCAAGTTAATCAATTAGCCCCTTTGCTGAATATAGAAAGCGAGTAATCACAACAGTTAAGAATAGTCACAAAGCACCAACTATATAAGTTAGTGCAGCCGGCTAGGCACGTCAAAGACGCAGTCCTAGAAAACAATATTGTCACTGCAATGCCATAGAAATCACCAACAATCGATCCGGAAATACAAAGCCATAGACCAATGAATGAGGCACTTCAGTCACAGGTCTCGAGATGCAGATGATACTGCACAGACCAATAGAACCGTCTCCTGGCCAAAGGAGATGGGTTTGCCGAACAACAGTAGCAGGTCAATAATGACCTACTCTTCACAAGTATCCACAGCCAAGCCAATCACCACAACATAGTCGAACACACTGTCGAATATCTAAATATGGGGTATGAGTATGCATCGAAAACTCAAAGATTATACCATATATGCTCAAATAAACATCTAGAAACTCGGACATCGCAGACCTAATTCTATGGGATAAGATATACACGGAGAGGATATCTCCATACAGGGAAGGACTCGATCGTTTTTCCGTTTTATCGTTTTTCCGTTATGAGAAAATCAACTCAAGTACGGTTGATATCTAGGGAAGTTTGGATATGCTGCGAAGATCACACAACAATGGATTCCTCATCGGCTACAATCTGATATCACAAATTGACTACAACTCGACTTGAGGTAAGGCTACCCCGACTATATAAGGATGAGAGTAGACATCTCCAGGGGAGGAAGCAATTCTCAGACTACAAACCATCTAGAGCTAGAAAAGTAAGAAGACCTTTTAAGCAGAGCATCCAAGAGTTGACGAACTACGCTTTGTCAAATCCTTAGCCATAGCTTATCTACCCCCAAGTTCAATCTTCATTGTAATTAGAGCTAGGCGTTTCGCTTTGTACTCTGCTCATCGACTTCATACATCATCCACACAAGAGTAGCGTATTACTCCATCCAGAGGCTCGAACTTGTCTACATTGTATGCCTCTCATTTTGTGCCTAACTTTGCTAATTCGAAGGTATCCGAAACTATAAGTTTATTGTCGATTTCTAACCTTTGACACACACCAATCAGGCAATCTGGTCTCACATTCCCGCTAGAGAAAGCCTCCGGCACAACTTGTGAACACCAAAACCTCAAGATGATGACCAAGGTCTGCCCTAAATTACCTAGGGTTACACGCTACAGCTGCTTCCACAAGGTAAATGAGGTGGATCAGGGTAAAGAATCATAGGAGTACTTGGGGAATGCAAGATCCAAGCCAAAAATTAAACCAACAAGTGAGTGGATTAGCAATCTATGGATGAAGAGGATCTATTGATGTTTTCTCTCGTACCTTTGAGAAAGGAGCTCTTCCAAGAATTAATAGAAGCTCGGTGTCGGTGTACTTTGCACCGGGGTACCCTCTCCGCCGTAAAAGCAGTGGGCCCAAGAAGTGGCCTGGCCCGGTTTGAAGCCCACGTGGCCCCGGGCGAAGCTTTGCTCGGCGATACCTTTCGCCACGGGCGAGTGGCTTATGTGGCACCCAATGGCAACTGACGAGCACGCCGCCGGGGTGAAAGCCCACGTGGCCCCTAGCGAAGCGGCTTCGGCGATATACCTTTCATGCGGCGGCGGCTTTATGTGGCACCAATGGTAGTGACTGGCGAAACGCAACGCCGCCACAAAGAGAAGCCCACGGCCTCGGCGTCGACTGGTGATTACATACCTTTCGCCGGGCGAAGCGGCTGCGTGGCGAAGTCCATCTGGCGTTGGCGGCGGAGGAAGCGAGATTGCGCCATCACGATGGAAGTGAAGTCTCTCAAGCAAAAAAAGCGAAAGGGCAAAGAGCGAAATATGAAGGAAGCGAAGCGTGAAGCGTGAATGCGTGGGGGTGTATGCATATATAGGCCCCCGTGAGGGCGGTTCGCGTCGCGCGATGAACGCACGGCGTTTGGTCCCGAGAAAAATCGTGATGCGTGGGGAGGACCGAAGCGGTTGCATCTTGCGCAGGCGGTGGGCCCATCGAGAGTGCACCGCATTAATTAAGGTCTGGCGGTGGCGTGCGCTCCAGGGCGGCCCGGGCTCTTGTCGGTGTACTTTGCACCGGGGTACCCTCTCCGCCGTAAAAGCAGTGGGCCCAAGAAGTGGCCTGGCCCGGTTTGAAGCCCACGTAGCCCCCTGGCGAGCGGCCTGCGTGGCACCCATGAACGACTGGCGAGCACGCCCGCCGCGGGTGAGAAGCCCACGTGGCCTCGGCGAGTGGCACGAGATTACATACTGCTCGCGAAGCGGCCTACATGGCACCCAACGGTGACTGGCGAGCACGCTTGCCGCCGGGCGAAGCCTATGTGGCCCTCTGGCGTCTGACTGGCGATATACGCTTCGTCGGGCGAAGGCTGCGTGGCACCCAATGGGCGACTGGCGAAGCACGCCGCCGGGCGAAAGCCCACGTGGCCTGGCGTCTGACAGGTGATTCATACCGCTCACGGGCGAAGCGCTTCGCGTGGCACCCGGTGGCGACCTAGCGAGCATGCCTCGCCACTGGCGAGAAGCCCACGCAGCCCACTAGCGAGCAACTGGCGATTCATACCGCCACCAAAGCGAGTGGTTCTCGCGTGGCGGCTCGACGAGCAGGCGGTGTTTGGGTCCCTCTTGTTAGGCCACGAAGGCAACCAAAGGAATGAGGGGATGGCTTCACCTGGAAGTCTCCCTCCCCTGGCACCTTGTGTCAGGGTGGAAGTGCATCTAGGTACTTATGTTATTTCGGTGATTAATGACAAATGCATATAATGACAATCTATATAATTGAGTAAATGCTTAACTTAGTGCTTAACAAATGCCAAACCTCTAATATGATTATATTGCTATGAGACTAACATGTTATTGCTTAGTTGAGTATCAGTCTCATCTATTTAGAGGAAAATCAAGTGGGATGGTTAAGCAAAGATAAGGTATGCAATTTTGGTATCTCTTCTATATTTGTTATTGCATTCTTTTTGTGCAAATGCATAGTGAACTCCAAGTAGCATGTTGATTATATATATGCACATTGGTTCTTGTCATATTTATTTGTGCATATATATTCATTTGAGTTCATTATGTGCTTTGTTTTTAGTATGCATGTATTAACTAGAGTTAAACTTCATATTGCTATAGATTGACTTGGTGCATGCATGTTTTAGTTGTATATCTTCTCATGCACTTCTCTTAGTGAAAATTTAATCTAGTGTTGGATCACATATTTACTCTTATCTTAAATATTAGTTGCACATGTACAATTCGTGTATATTCTATCATGTGCTTCATTTAAGTAAAGACTATGATCCTTGCCATGATTTAATTGATTCATCATATTGGCAATTATCTCTCTAGTGCATATAGATCAATTACATATTCATCATGATGCACTTAGTAGAGAACATTTCTTATGTCAAGTGTTTCCATTTATGTTATGCTTCTTTATATGAAACACTTGTGGTAATCAACTGCTCACAAATATCAACTTGTTTATATCTATTGAGCTTTTGGGACTAATGTCTTTCATGAGTGGTTTGGAAAGAATTAGGTCCCGTGTGTGTATGACGACCAAGGTATCCTAGAGGATGATCATTAAGCCGAGGTCAACAAGATGACGGTGTCACCAAGAGCTGAGGACTAAGTCAAGATTGACTTGGCGTGGAGATCGTCGGAGAGGATGATCAAGTCAAGGTTGATAGGACGAGAGTCTCATGAGGTGAATCGAGTCAAGTTGGATAAGGCGAAGATGTCATCAATTATATGGTAAAGGTCTTCATGCACCGGCATTAAGAAAGAAGATGGCAAGTGACTATTTCTAGACTTGTATTATCTTTGATTTAATTTGAGTCTAAGGATGTCGTACTATTAAGAGGGATGCGACGTCGAATGACTTTTAGATGTGTCAAGTGCTCAAGTGATCCATCCTTGTGAAACTTAAAGAGAGAGTGGTGTTGGTGGTGCCGGAAAGTGAGAGTTGTAGATCTCCCTTGGATTCTTTGTGAATTATGTATTTATCCTTTGAGATTTGGGTAGTGAGACCTTATTAGTTGTGTAGCCCTCATTCTTAGCTTTCGGTAGAGTCTAAAATCACTGAAATCGGAGTTCGGAGTCAAAAGTTATGCTTATTTTCGTCGGGCTGCTCAGTCCAATCCAGAGTATCTGGGGTTAAATCCGGAGTATCCGGGTTTGTCCTCTCGGTTAGGTCAATCCGGAGTATCCGGGTTGTCCAGAGTATCCGGGGTTAAGTCTGGAGTATTCGGACTTTGCGCAGTTCAAACGGCTAGTTTTTTGGGGACCTCTATTTAAAGCCCCCTCCTTCCTCACTTCAAAGTGGCCGTTATCCTGCAGCTTTGAGGGGTTATCCTCTTGTTCTTGAGCCCCCAAAACAACTCTTTACCCTTAGATCTAAGTGATCCCCTTTGTGAGAAGGGTTGGGAAGAGTTTGAGGAGTGAGGTGCTAGGTTAAGTGAGATTTGAGTTGATTGAGCACTTGATTTCATCTCCAAGCTTGTTTTTCGTAAGCATTTGTTACTCTTGGAGGTTAGGACTCCTAGACGGCTAGGAGGACGCCTACGAGCCACCGAAGCTTTGTGTGGTTGGCCGTGGGAAGTTTGTGAAGGCCGATTCCGCCTCCACGAGGGAAGGAATCAAAGAAGTGAAGACCGGCGAGTGCATTTGTGCAACACCGGGAGGAAGAGGGTTGAAAGAGACCCCGGCTCAAGTGTGACCAAGCCTCAACCGACAAGTGCATTTTTGCAACACCGGGAGGAAGAGGGTTGAAAGAGACCCCGGCTTAAGTGAGACCGAGCCGCTTCAACGGAGACGTAGGATCCCCTCAAGGATCCGAACTTCGGGTGAAAAATCATTCTCTACTTGCTTACTTTTATTCTTGCTAGAGCATTTGATTTTGAATCCTGAAATTGCCCGATCTACTTTTCTACTGTGTTTGGCTCTAGATATATACTTGTTCCAGGTTCCTGGTAGTGTTTAGAATCTTTGTGTTCAAGTGGTTTGATTAAAAGTTGAAGAGATTACAAATTTCATCTCGAGGTGCCCAACCCAGAGTATCCGCACAATCACCCCGGATAGTCCGGATTTACAGGAGTATCCGCACCACTTACCCTGGATAGTCCGAAAATACCGGAGTATCCGGATCAAAGGTCGGATAGTCCGGGCTGACCCCCTCGGGATTGTTTTATTCTGCTGTGATTTAGTTTTAAATTTATTATTCGCCTATTCACCCCCCTCTAGGCGACATCCCCTGTCCTTTCACAGGGCCATTAATTGTGAAGGATTCAGCTTTCGACACGACGACAGCTTATCCCTCTGACGTCTCTCACCAACCCGTCGTAGAAGTGTCCTGTCCCCAGCGGACTGGGCAAGGCCTCTCACTGACATTGAATAGGGTTCGAAGGACAAGGCCACAGAGGCGTGCTTAATAAATGAGTCGTGGGTCGACGTGGAAGCTGGAATGATAGGTGTAATTAATGTGTTGTAGATAAGTATGGCGCCACCTTCTCTCCTGCCCAAGGTGGCCCGTCTATATAAGGGCATCCTGGTGCATGAAGAAGGGGTTCGGTCGGCTAGAGCAAAAACAACATAGAGAAGCAGACACTGAAGAACATCATTGTAAACGTTTCCCCAACAAAGAATTAGCAGGACGTAAAGCTGTTACCCGCACCGGGGGCCTGAACCTGGGTAAATCATTATGTCCACCAGTCCATTGAGGCCCGGAGACGCCCGCCGAGAGACATTAGGGTTTTCAACCATGAAGATGACCTCTACCGAACCATAATTTCCGTTTAGGGGGTAGACACTCTGTTAGCGGAATCTTGTTAGGCGAAATACGCCGACACTCGGCCAAGAGGAAGGCCAGGAGCAACGGTCCTGGGAGAGCTGGCTCCCCGTGGTGCACGCGTGAAGCCACACAGGGAGAAGCGGTCACCGCTATCGTCGCCCTTGCGACCCGTTCCTCTCCTGGCTTGTTCTCTCCAACGATCGGGAAGAGGCACCGAAGGTGCCTTATCTCCACAGCATGGGCTGACTGGGCTGGTTTGGCCACATGGGTCGGGCCAACCCAGTTGGGCTTGATTTTTTTTCATTTTAAATATGAAATTTGTGGTAAAACCCAAAAACACCAACAATAACCATGTACACAGAAGAAACATGTGTATTACAGACATGTGAGCATAAGTTTGAGTTCCATGCTCCAACCAACTTGCTTGAGATTTAGCTATCCTTAATGGTGAAGCCAAAAAAATAGAGGTGGCCTCGAAGAATTAGGCTATATTTAAATAAACATATTAAATAACTTGTGTTATATTCTTATCGATTCAAGAGTTACTAATAATATTTTATTATTTGAGAAATATTTGTACAACTTCCACTTGTCAAACTTTTTAACTGGCTATTGTCTCTGTTCAACTCATTTACACAGTTATAATTGATAAACAAAAAAGCGTTAAAGCACATCTCAAAATGATAAATGAGAAGAAACACTCACATTGTCTATTTGTTATGTTGGTTAGCCTACTTAGCTAGTCAGTGCTTGTTAACTCACGTTGCACTGTCTTTCTTGCCTTCTCGCCATCACTGTGGTACATTGCCTGTCGCTGCACACCCATGCCCTCACTGGCTCGACATCATCCACTCTCCGCAAGAATGAGACATATATTGAGTCACACCCTCTATTTTACTGTATAGTCTTTATATGCGTTTAAGATTCGAGCCTAGTTATGCAAGCAGTAAGCGAAGTTATCAATTACCAAATTAGACCTCTAATAAACAACGGCCCACTAAGCCACATAGTACATGAAACGGTTTATCCATCTAGCAAAACTTCTTCTTCCTTCAACTATATCCGAACGTGTGTGCATTCGTTGTCTTATGTTAAAAATTAAGCACCGATTCTAAAGAGGAACTTAAAGATCCAACGGCTGAAGAGACACGTGGCTATTTCCCTGGGTGTTGTTAAGATGAAAAGACGAAACTGCCACACTGCTTCCATCCCGATTGATCCGGTTGTGCCAAACCATTGATGTGCCAATGCCCGGCGGAGTGGGCCCGCGAGAGCTCGATCTGCTGGGTCAATCACTCAATTGTAAAAACAGAATGTTCAGATATGCATGTACCAACCACTCTCTCGATTTGCATGTACCAACTACCCTCTCGGAGTGAAAGTAGTAGCATTGCAGGTACCTACAACACTGCTGCTATAGTAAAAACACTGCTGCTATAGTAAAAACGGCACAGTATTTTTCAAAAGATGCGGAGGGTCGTTTTTTATCCCACGGTGACATAGTTGCAGTCCGCGTCAGGGTTAAAAAAAAAGAAAGATAAAAATCGCTCGATTTTCGTCCGTATCGACGCGGCTCGGTTTTTAAAACTACTCGGTAAACTAGTTCAATTTAAAAAAATAAAAAATTTATAAAAATTTATGCGACGTAAACCGGTCGAAATCGGTGAAAATCGCTCAAAAAATCTATCGTAAAAAAAAAATCAACTAGTCCATCGATTTTCTATGGGAATCGGTCGATTTTTTATTTTTAACTCTATGATTTTTTATGATTTCCGACCGACTTTCGGCTCAGGATTTTCGATTTTCAAATTTTGAATTTCAAACGATTTTCTCTATGTTGATTTTGTTAACCCTATACCCCGTGCCACTGAATGAGATCCCTATCCGTGCGGGACATGCTTTTGGACTTTGGGCTTGGACTTGGAGTTACTCAGTCTCGGAGTCTCGGACCGACCGACCGGCAAATAATGCTAGCGAATAAGTGCTACTACCATGCAAGAACGAACCAGCTGGGCTATCTGCTCCACTCATCAGTGCTCACAAGTCGCTGCACGTTACTGGAGTCGAACAATTGAGTTCAGGCTATATAATGGTGTGATATTAATTGTCTATATATTTTATCAAGTAAATTTTTTACTGACATAAAGAGGAGAGAAAGAGAGAAAGTATAGCTATCTCGTATCTCTTCATGAAGAGACGACTATATAGACATCATAAAACACCATTAAATAAGTTATTATCTATAATAAACATTTTTATCCTATAATTAAAAGATTGTACAGTTTCATATAGATAATCTTAAGATGTTATCTATTGTTGAAACTGTCCTTAATTTTATCTTTAAATGATATGGAGGAGTATGTAGACATCAACCGTCCGTAGTACTATAAGTGTGTGCGCGCACGCGTGTGTGTGTGCTCTAATTGGAGTGGGGAGGGGGGCAGCAAAGCCAGCAGCAACGACCAGAAAATATTGTGCAGATTCTGGATTCTAGCTAGCTATCTGGAGAAGCGACTACCTGAAGAATTCGTTGGCTGGAGAATCTGGTTATTCGGCAATCTTGATTGTTTATAGGGTTGATTGTCTGTGCTGAGTGAGAAATAACTAGAATGCCCTGAAGAGAATGAGGGCTTGTTTTGTTGCTGATTTAGTGTACATATCACTATTTTATTACTGTTGGACAATTTTGAATGATTTTTTTGTTAATGATATAAAATAGTGATGGGATAATTTCGAATGTATTTGTAATGATGCAAATGAGGACTTGTTTCGGTACTAACATTCACGTAGTAGTTAACAAAAGATCCACACAAACACTAAAAAGATTCACACAAGCACTAATATGGCTAGGTTCAACAAACATATCATACAACACTACTTTTAAATCAAAGTTGTAGCTATAGCGTCACGCAATGCTGCCATATCATCATCAACCTTTGTGGTTTCATCACCATCTTTTAAAATAAATTTGAGTTAGCATTTAATATATGGGTTAAACACAAGATTACTTAAGAGAATCAGTTACCTTCTGGAGGATGCGGAAATTTTTCCTTTCTTTGAAGGTGAACATAATAGTGTCCAAGAATACACAAGTATCATAAACAGACCTAGGCCAACCAGCCACAACAAAAGTGAATCTCATATCGATGTTTCAAACAACCATGAAATTTTGTGTAGGGTATCCATGTCTCCCAATGTACTTAGGTTGTTCATTTAATGGCACAGTTACAGATATATGTGTCCCATCTATAGCACCAATGCAATTTTTGAAATGAGGCCAAAATCTAGCATCTTTGAGCCTAGAATGGGCTGTAGTGAACTGAGGATCATTAGGTTTAATGATGTCAGCAGCTAATCGGTTTACAGATTGTAACACCTCATTGAACTTCCTACTAACAGTGTCTCCAGAATGACCAAAGCGATTTTGTACTTGGCTATTAGATTGGGGTGCTCCACAAGTCCACAAAAACATAGCTAATGCTTCTTTTTTTAAATGATTTGAGACCGTAATTGTTATCCAATGTGTCATGTAACTTTTGAAAGACTGACCTTCTCATTCTGAACATATTGTAACACTTATCTGAGTCCTATAATTGCTCCTCAACTCACTGAATTCCAGTCATGGTAGGGACTCTCGTTGGCTTCTTGGTAGTAGATTCACCTTGATAATCCACATAATCTAAAGCAATAAGTGCAACCAATCTCTTCTTCATATCATCTCCACCTTGTTGATTTTCACCATTAGTGACAACATCCTCATCACATGAATCATCACTTGAATCAATTAAATTTGAAGAGCTCATCTGTCAACATAATCACAATAAGAAAGGTTCCAACAACATAAGACAATATATTACATAACTAAGCATAGATCGAATACACAATACCTTAATAGATATATAACACATGAAAAGTTCAAACAGGTCCTATATATAATACATTTATAGGTTCAAATAGCATAGGTACCTAACACATGAATAGGTTCAAATAGCACAACACATCATATTAATGAAAGGTTCAAATAGGTCTGACACACAATACATTAATAGATTCAAATAACATAGGTACATAACACATGAATATGTTCGAATAGCATAACACATCGCATTAATAAAAGGTTCAAATAACACAACACAACACATTAATAAAAGGTTCAATATTAAAAGGTTCAAACAACACATAATTATTTAACGTTTCTTCCTGTCCTCCCATGCTCTCTTGAGCCATGTAAGTCTCCCAGTTGGTGTTTTGAAAGTGACAAACACATCACAGTATTCCTTTTTGATAAGAAGTTGTGTCGCATAATAGTGCTCATCATTGTCTTCTTCAGCCCCAGCTTGAATAACTGAATCATGCATTTTAGCTATCTCTTGTCTAATAGGATCAACCACTGTAGTACTTGCAGAATTGATAGAATTTTTACTAGTTTCAGATCTCTCCCATAAGTTGACAATGCGCTTCATCTGGATATAGTTTCAGATCTCTCCCATAAGTTGACAATGCGCTTCATCTGGATATCTCTAAAAGTCCTCTTCACCTTCTTTCCCTTAAGTGAGCTTTGAGTAGACCTTTTCTCTTTGGTGTACTTGTGTACATTGGGGGAGACTCCATGTGTACCACTGCCCTCTCCCTCTGCACCATAATCAGCATCTTTACGTCCATTGTGAAAATCCACATGGGCTTCCCTATCAACTCCTGGTATCACTGTAGACTCATTTGTATAACTTGCACCATTAAACATAATGCTTAGTTCTGCTTCATGCTCAAGGGGTGCAGACTGGAAGATGTGGCAACCTGGTGTAGCTTGAAAACAAAATAAGCAACCTAAGTAATATTCGACATTTCATTTATACATCAACATAAATAATATATGTACCACTCACGTCTTGTTGTTCTTTCCACCATTTATCACTAGTAAGAATGCATCCAGTGGCAGGATCCCTTCCTAAACCCAAGGCTCTTCTATTCAGTTGCTTCCACATCACGTAATGGTGTTTCAAGGTATCCCACCTGTTTTTCAATTGCAAACGGGTACACGTCCTCGTTGTGTGTTCATGGAACTTTTGCATAAGATTGTGGTAACCTCTGTTATTTAAACATTATTGCGGTCTGTTGTTGGTATGAACTTCTTCTACACATATTTGTATGAACACCCCATTTGCAAATGAATCCCAAGTTGCTTTGGCCTTTGTGGCTTTTGTCCATATATGGACAGTGGTGGCTAAACAAGAACAGCTAATAAAAAGAAAATTGTAGCAACAAAATACATAAGATTGTTGTTTACATTGAATATGTGTTTCATCAATAACAACATCCACACTATCTACCAGTAGTTAAAACTTGAAGTTATGCCATGAATATTGGTCGTTGACAGTTCAATTGGCACCTATCAATTTGAGTTCAAATTTGATTTCTTTTCAGAGGAGTGCAAGTCTTCATAAATATTGTCCAAGCATTTGAAAAAATCAGGAAGTCCAACAATTCGAAAGTTGTATTGGCATTTGTATAGCCAGTTGGAGCACACAATAGTATGGCTAAGCAGGCCTACTGAAGATAAGAAGTGCACAAAAAATGACAGCTACAGAAGCATACAAACATCGAACTAACTACATCAAGGACACTTTCCTCTTCCAAATTATAGGCAGGGGAAAGTCTTCAGAGATTATTTATGATATCAAAGAGTTCTCAACAGATGTTCGTAAGATGACTTGTATATTCTCACCATCAGGACCCATCAGTTAGCTAATATGAATCAGCCAAAGCAATTCATGCTCAAACAAATGAAGTTACATTATCAGCCATTTTCATTTTTCTACTTCTGTAATTGCCCTACAATCTACAGGCATGATTTCACACGGCAACTTAGTCTCAAAGAACTGCCAGCAAGTATTACTTTTGTAATTTCCCTAGGAATTAGAAGTATTTCTCGGTTTCCTTGTAGTGGTCCAGCAAGTATTACTTTTGTTGTTCAGAAAACTTGTGGGAGTCATTGGCCCTTACTGTTTTCGATCAAATTGAACAGACCAGTACATCCAGTATTAACACCAAATTACTGACCAATTGGTTATGTCAAGGGAGCCACAATTTTTCTAACAAGTAATTGAAGGAAACTACCAGTTTCTAAAAAATGGCCATGGTTAAAAACTAGCCTGGTATCAGTTTCGTGAACCCTGGTTACTTGGCAGCAAGTGCGGTATACACTGGTTTCATTAGCATCTTAAGTATGTGAATAAACTTAAAGCATGTTTTCTTTCCTCTTAAGAAAAATGTATGAGGTAGAAAAAAAATGCCGGTCTCACTCATAATTTGGTGCATTTCTTGCGCAGCACCACATTATGAAAAATCAACTATTCATCCATTACAAAACTTCTCCCAACTGCAAATTGGAGGTTTAGGTTTAATTAAATGGAGTTGTAAAACCATGAATATTTAACCCTTTTTCATTATTTATTAGAAAGGGATCCCAAGTAACTGTGAAAACCTACATAGTAGAGAGCCAGAAAGATCATTCATGATGTACATAAAAACTAATTTTTAATTTATAGGATCAAAATGTAACTCATAGCAAGACAGGATATAGAGGAGACAACATCGTAAAATCGAGATATGGGAATTGAAGAAGATGCAACTGCTCCAAGAGTAGCTCTGCATTCTTTTTATATACTTGTACATGTAGCATTAGAGACAATCACAATAGCATGCATGGCTTTGTTGATCAATCACAAAATTAATTAGACTATCATCATGGGACAATTTTCAGTTTTGATTCTTAAGTTTGCTTACTCCACTACATCTGATTCTTCTCACGCTACCACATAAAGTACAGAGCAAGTCCAATAGAGAGAGTGTGTTTTCCTTTTTGTTCCTTTTTATTTTTATAGATAACATAGTACAAAGACACAGAGAAGACCACATATGCCACATACCACCAGTGCTATATATTCTCTATATTCCAATCGTGGGGAGCTCCCATTAGAAATGCCAAGCTAAAGGTATGCCCAGTGTAACACAATATTTTACAAAACAATATGGTATTAAAATTCTCAAAACAGCAAAGATTGCAATTGCCTGACTGTGCTCACATTTTTTCACAACTGCTAATCAATTTTCACAATTGCAACTCAGCATTTGGATCTGGATCTAGAGCTTACCGGCGGCGGTTGGTTCATGGATCTGGAGGGGCAACGTCGATGGCTCGAGCTCCTTCACCGGACGACCAGAGGAGGGTGCTGGGGAGGGGGGTGGAAGGCCTCGAGCTGGCGGCGGCGGCGGAGTGGCCTCGAATGAGCGACGATGGTGGTGGAGTGGCCTCGGACCGGCGGCAACTCGTGGGGAGGTGAAAGCCCTTGGGGCCGACGGGGAATCTTTGAGAGGCTGAGGCCGGGCCGGTGGCTAATTAATCTTGGGGAGGCGGAAGAGCTCGGACCGGCAGGGGCTCTTGGGGAGGCGGAAGAGCTCAGGGCAGCGGCTAATCGGGGTAGGCAGAACCTTAATGGCCTCTCGCGCTTGACGAAGCGGGAGCTCGGAGCTAAGGAGTACAGGGCGTGGGGGAGTAGAGGGCGGGGTGGCCGGTGCCATCCAATGGCAAAGGTGTGTAATTACATGCAACTGTGCTGGGCAATTTGTATGTACTGCTTACAATTTGATTATTCAAAAATCTCCTCAGAATTTTGGCGTTTGACATAGAATCAACTTTTTTTATAAAAGCAAAAGCTGCTTACAATTGGTACCGAACAGGGCCAAGTAGATGCTTAATTTGGTTGGAAATTGAGTCAGTGCGCTCAACCGATTGGAGATACCATGCATGTTCGACACCATTAGTTTACAGCCAAATTTGGCACACATGTATGGCACGTCAGATTTGGAGCAGAAGGCAGGATATCGATCATTCGACGCAACATATATAGTTTAATCCCTACTGCAATTTAATGAAAAGAATTCTCGTTGTCATATGTTGCTATTAATGAACCGCAGCCGACCAAATGAAGGACGGGTACGATCACGTACGCAACCTGATACAACCTGATACCAATTAAGCGGGAGTGAAGGTACAGTCACACTTCCGCAACCTGATACCAATCAAAGATGATCGATTGCCGATTCATCTTCCAGATGATCTGCATCTATATATCAAGTTAAGCACGGGCAATTACCATCATCTCGTCACCCTCGTCGCTGTGTTGTCCTCTTGTTCTTCCTACATGGGGTGCTTTACTAATTAAGCCAAACCTTTTGCACGGCCACCTGCTGCCGCCGACGAGTTCAGCGGCACTATCGTGTAATCGAGTTATGAGGCAGCTGCGTGCGATTAGTCCACCCAAATCTGCCGCCGAGTGGTTGCTACGGATACTACGTCTCCAAAACGAGAGTTAAAAGTCTGTTCAGGGAGCTATGGTTGGATTGAAAAGTTATTTTTGGTTTGCTGAGCTATAAAGGAACTGTAGCTGACGGCTGTAGTTTTTCTTGTTATACTATTTGGCAAACTGGCTGCTATAGCTGTATCTTTTGGGGCCAATCGAGCGGGGAGGTAGCAACATAGCGAAGTACAGCGGTGTCCGACTGCAGGAAGGTGACATGGAGACGGCGAGACAGGGTGGCGGAGGTCGAGAAGGCAGAGCGACCGAGATGGGAGGTGGTCAAGCGAAACCACAACTAAAAAGTTTCTCCCCAGCAGCTGCAACTTTTAGAGATACTTCTGCTGTGGTTTAGCTTCCCAACTGCTTTACAACCATACTATTTGAGGGAGTTTTTGTCTAAAGCTGAAGTAAAATTGAAGCACAACCCTTAACAGCTCCTAAATCTTGCTATGTTTTAATCTTTGGTGACCGTGTTTACAGAGAAACATGCATCTAAGTGATAGCTGCAAGGAAGAAGAAACCATTTCCATCAGTTTGCAGGCAAGGCACGTGCTTAAGCCGTTGAGCAGCGTGCGGGCCAGCGTGATCGCAACCGTTCAAATGGTTTCAGCGGCCACGATCCTCAAACGGCATGGATGCTCGTGCCATGGATCCTCAAATAGCTAGATGTGCTTCTATCCAAGGGCGGAGCCAGACCTAAGATAACTGAAGTCTTAGTCCGAGATCTAACATCAAAACAATGTGAAAAATTTGATTCAAAATCAATGATCCAGCTAGTAAATGACCTATCAGCAATAGCCCGAGGCCTGGGCCCATGCTGACTCCGCCCCTGTTCGATCCATGTATACAAATGGTTTTCACTGAGGGCAGTCTTAATAGGCCACGTAGGCGATGTCTAAGTATTGTATATGTTGTGTCATATAGGTAAAAAGATGATCCGGACAGTCATTAAAAGAAGAAAGTGATATCTCATACAAGAAATCACTTTTTGTATTTGACTAAGAGCATCTCCAGCAGAGCCCCCAAACCAGCCCTAAACCTTAAAATAGAGAGTTTAGTAAAAATACAGGTCCAAGAGGCCTCTAATCCAGCCCTAAAATTAGGAGGCCCTAAATTTGCCTCCTCACCCCAATTCGAGGGAGCCCCTAAACCAAATTAAACCTTAAAATAGGGAGTTAAGTGAAGGATGGCTTGCATTAGTTCGCTGCATGTGAGCGTGTCTTTCTTTGGATGAGTTGCAATCTGTTGCATCTGCATCTGCTGAAAATTTTGAAAATTTTAAATTTAAATTTTAAATATCATGTTTTGAAAATTTTAAATTTGAATTTTAAATATCATGTTTTAAATTGTAAATGTTAATATGCTTAAGTTTTATGTATTACAAATATTTTTGATTGAATTTTAGTGGTGTCAAATGAAGATTATACATAGCGGATATGTTAAAATAGGAGAAAAAAAATAAAATAGGACCTGAGATTTAGGGGATGTTCTTTGAACTCAAAACAGAGCTTCAAAAAATAAAGTGAGTCCTAAATCTAAAATAGGAGCCCTGTTTTAGGGGCCATTGCTAGAGATGCTCGAAGAATAGTCATCAAAAGTTTGCTATGACATTTGTAGCGGAATTTTTTTTTTCAGTTTTCACGGATATATGTTTTTTTTACGTAAAGATCGCAACCGTAAGATAAAATGTCAATAATGCTTCTTTGTGTAGTACCATGCGGCATTATCATTTCGTCGAGAGAGCACGACGTACTAGCTAGCTAACTTGATCGTCTCATGCATGTGAGTGCGGTTTATCGATCTGCATCCACTCGTAAGTACTAAAAAAGTTTGTTACCCGCACGATCTGTATAGCACTTTATATATAACGCCATCTGTACTATTGATCAGTCGCGAAGTCGATAAGATCAACGTACATGCATTTCGTAGCTCAAAGACAATATATATCGTGCAAGAAAAAGCTGATAAGGTCATGCATGGCCGGTGTGATAAGCGGATCGCTTATCACATTTGCCTCTCCTTGCATTCAAATTTCGTCCAAAGCCAAAATCCGAAATTTCGGCGAAATTTCATCATTTCGGATGAAATCCGTTCAAAATTCAAAAAAAAAATTCAAATCCGGTATTTTCTACCGAAATTCCCAAAATTTCGGCGAAATTTTCGGCCAAAATTGCACTGACAAAAAAATGGTTCAAACGATGTCAAAACATTTTGAAATTTGTTTGAAGGTTTCTGACACATTATTGATGTTCTCATGAAATTTTCAGGTAATTATCAGATCTATGTAATTTTTAAAAATTCAAACATTGGTATTATGCAGATGAAACGTTGACTGGCAAGTTTGAACCGGATGAAAAATGGTACAAACGAAACGTTAGAAAATTTTGATTTTTTTGCATGATTTTAATGAATTACTAATATTTTCATAAAATTTTCGGATGGTAATCAAGATTCAAAATTTTTAAAATTCGGATAGTGTTACTATCCTGATAAAAGCCTTACCGACAAATTTGAACATAATGAAAAATAGTTCAAACCACGTTGGAAAATTTTGTGGAAGGTCCTGATGTATCACTAATGTTTTTATAAAAGTTTCATATGATTATCATACTTGAAGATGTTCCAAAAATTCTGACAGTACTATGTCCTGATAAAAGCCTGATAATCAATACATAGATTTGCTTTAGCGATAAAAGAAGGTTTACAATTTGTGAAAATTTTACAAAAGAGTGACAAGAAAGTTTTTAAGATCTCATAAAAATTTTGAATCATGATTACACTCCAATGAATTTATAAAATTCTTACAAGGTATAGTACCATTTATGTTCTTTCTCTTTTGGTTTTCGCAATATAGTATAACAAATGAAGTTCAATGGTTTTATATATTTGATTGATCAAACAAAAAAATTGAAATTTTTTGAAAATTTTATAGAATGGTACTAAGGCAATTCTTAATCTTTCATAAAAATTTAAATCATGATCATACTCGAGAAAATTTATAAAAATCTAACAAGTTTACTATCCCAATTATGTCCATTCGGTTTTGATTTTTAAAGATAAAAAATTTTTAAAGATAACAAATGAAGTTAAATTATTTTAAAAAAATTTCTATATGATCCTAAACTACAAAATATGGTACCATAAATTTTTTAGATCATTATCAAGCTTATAAAAATTTATAAAAATCTAACAGTGTTTCTGCCCAAATTTTAAAATGTCTCAAAAATTTAGTTTTTCAACAAATTTTCATGTAAGATAACTTTCTTAAGGGTTATTGGACTAATTCCGGTCAAATCCGGTCCTAAAACATCAAAATCCGGTTTCAAAACCTGAAATTTCCCGATTTGCCTTAAATTTTTCAAAATTACTGTAGTAAATTCAATTTTTCCTAAATTTTCAATTCGACCAGTATTTCAAATTTCACCTTGTCCTAAATCTAAAATTTCACCAAAATTCACCGAAATTTTTACCTTGCTCCTTTGTCCATGCATGCTTCTAAGCTGAACATCTGTTTCTTCCTTTCTCAGTCAACGATACATGCACGTGACCATGAAAATAACTTCGTGCGTAAGCTAATGATGGATCGAGGTGATCACCTGGACGGCTGGACGGAATAGCCTCCACGTGATCCGAAAGGACTTTCACTTGATCTCCATGATGACTGATCATAATTTGTCGCTGCTAGATTTATTTGCGATCATTAACTTTGCGAGTCATTTGGCAATAATTACAGCACAAAAAAGTTACTCCCTTAGTTCTTAAATACATATCATTTTAGCTTTCAAATTTTGTTCTTAAATACATGTCTTTATACAATTTCGAGACAAATTTTAACTATTTTTTTCTTTACATGCCCATACCATCTATTATTCCCAATACTATTTATTACTGTAGAATAGATTAACATATATCATCCAAGAGCAATAAGTGAGCTAACAAAGGAGGACGACTTAGTCATTTCTACATATGTCTAGGTTGAAGTGTAAAATCTAAAACATTATCAATTCAGGAATAGAGGTATCATGTGCTGAGTCATGGGAAAGGAGATCGGATGCATGATAAGGTCATGGCTAACGCAATTGTGATCACCTACCTCTCCTATACGAATATGCATCTTCTTCGCATTTCGCAACTTAGACTGGTGATCAGTTGTTGAATCTGTTGGTAGTGATCAACGATTAGTAAAGTAAGATCATATTCTCCTAAAAGCATACTGTGATAATTAATTCTACAGAATAAATAATGTCGCATAACGTGCAGCTAGCTGTTTGTGGATTCGAATGTATACTTTTATACGAGCATGTAAATATATATGCTCACTTCAAACAGTCACGAATTTCAGTACGATTCGTACATCTAGGGCGTACGCCACTGCTGGTCACCTAGCTAGGTGCAAACACTTGTCAGAAACATCCTCCTGCTTGCACACACCTACACGTACGTCATCACGTACGTGAGATCAAAACCTAACACCAGCTGGTTCCTCGCACTTGGCACAAAGATATCCTCGTGCATGAATGTTACTCGATCGTGCCACCAAGTAACCATGAGGTTGCGCGCCAACATGAAGCTGATCGTAAGGCTATTTCTAGTGCTAAGTTTTATTCTGTGGTTTTTAAGGGTGTTATATTATTTAAAAAGATGTGGATGATAAATAAAACAAAGACTCTCAGTGTACAGTTTCATTTTCATAGTTTCATAAGCAATCTTTAGCATTAACTGCTTAGATGGTATTGTGAGTGAAAATAAAACGATTTTGCCCTTAGTGCAAGTTTCAGATCGTTTCATTCGCGTTGGAAACAGTGGCTGACAGGTTTTATCTCCATGAAACTTTTTTCCCCTCTCCTCTTAATTAGCTTATCAAATCATCAATTTTGCTGATGTGTCACAGTATTTAATGAGAATGAAACCCATTTAAAATCCCCACTGGGAATAGCCTAAGCATGCACAATGCAGCTGGGCCACAAGTTTTGCTCGCATCAAATTCAGGTCTTGGAGGCGCCCTCGACATCCTGCTAATCCAGTCTCCTCCTTGATTTTGATCTTTGATCACACAAGATCAAAGTCACGTCTTTGTCCATGCCTAAACAGCCGCACAAAACTCTATTAGGGATGGCAATGGGTACCCGAAATCCGATACCCGATGGGTATTTACTCCATTAGGGTATAAATCTGGTCCAATAATCATATCCATGGGTATCTTAATGGGAAACCTTCAACACCATGGCTATGACAACGGAGAAGCACCGTCACTGTGCGGTATGATTCACCCGCTTCTTGTTTGATGAGGTGAGTGTTATCAAGTTTAACTTGTTCATCTTGCATTCATCAAATTTCTTCATTTTCCAACACGATACAAAAGTACATAATCATCAACCATTAATAAGAAACATATCATCAAGTTGACATGTTAAAAAAGATCGAAAAACTTGAATTAGCTACACATTATGAAGACTACCTTTTACCCGTCGCAGCATTCCCCGCCATTCGGATTGCCAAATTTATATATAGCGTCGGAATGGGTATTTTGCTTAGAATTTTATTTACAGCGACGGATCAAGAGTTGGCTGATACAAGCAGGGTATATAGTAAAATCCCTAAACTCTATAAATAGGTGCCATGGCGTGGTAGGCCTCTTCACATACATCATATAGCTAGAGACACTGCCAATCGAGCAGCGCCACGTACGAAACAATCACACCATGGCTCCCAACGGGAGAAGCACCGTCGGCGGTCTCCGCCGTGGCGCCGTTCTTCGAGACGATCATCGGCAACCTCGGCAACGGCGACAGGCGGGAGGACGCCGTCGTGGCACGAGCTCCACAGCCACAAGGAGGTGGACCTGCTATCGTCCAACGGCGCCCACGACGGGTGCGACCCTCGGCCTCCGTCGCGGATGTGGAGGACGTACACCGAGTGCGAGTGCTGCGGCATGTCGGAGGAGTGCACCCCGGCGTACGTACATCAGCGCGGTGCGCCGCCGATTCTCGGGGCGGTGGGTGTGCGGGCTGTGCGCGGAGGCGGTGACGGAGGAGGCCGGCAAGAACGGCGGCGGGCTGGAGGCGGCGCTCGCGGCGCACCCGGCGCTCTTCCAGGCCGACGCCATGATAGACATCTTGAGGAAGCTCTCGGGCCTTGGGTCTCCAAGGTCGCCCAAGTCCAGCACTAGCGCTAGAGATGGCGCGAAGGAGGCCGGCGCCACCGGCCCCGGTTGCTTGACGCTCGTCGCCGATGTACGCAACGATCAGGTGGTGATCAACTAACTAGCTAGCTAGCTAGTTAACGTTGGCTAGTTTTCATCCTGACGGGTACTTATACGGAGGGAGTATATATAAGCCATACATAGCTAGAGTTTTTGCGGCTAAGATATGGTGCATGGTTATACACTATTGTTTTCCCCTTTGCACTAGCTTGTAGCTTAGCTTTGAACTAGCTAGCCATGCTTTCTTTTCCCTTGCAATCGTTGCGTTGCATGGGCTTTGCATTGTGTGTACTTCACGGTGCATGGCCATATGGGAACGGGAACCTTTGTTTCTATGTTCAGTGTTTACTAGTTGATTTTTGTATGGGCTCTTGTTTGCCACGTTTAGCTGAGCTTAAGGAGTATTAAGAGGTCTCATGGCTCACAATATCGATATCATGATAATCGGCCATTCTTGAAAATTAAAAAAATCGGTAGAAATTAAGGGTTTCAAAATTAAACTTTTTAAAGAAAAAATAAAAAAAAATCGATTTTCACTGATAATCGCTTGATATGCCTCGACAATCGACCAAAATTTTATGAGCAATTTTGTCTACTTGACTTCTTCGACGGTCAATTTTGTAAGCAATTATCGCTCGATATTAATCGAAAATCAAGCCTGTGCTAGCTCGATATGGTCGATAATCGCAACATTTGAGCAATTATCGACGATATTATGGACCCCCTCATACTCTAATCTGTGCCTGTATAGCATGAGCTAGACTTTCACGGACCAGCACTAGCTGTAAATAAACGTTAAGTCGAATGTTTGATGTATACATTATACACCTTGCATGAGTATTTCTGTGTGTTACCATCAGAGATGTCGGCAGGTTCAGTTCAACTTTATAGCTCACCTTATATGCTCGTATGCCTTAACAGAAATGGCAGGCAGGATAACTAGGTATACACGAAATCACAGGTTCACCACTGAGCATAAATACGATAATCAAGAAGGTTAACTCTTGATATGGATGAAACTAAACCAGCTGTCGGTCCAATTTGACCAGATTGTTTACAACAGACAACTCTCTTCTGTGAACGCTTGAGAAATGCAAAAAGCAATCGCTTCCGGGTACGATTTGTGGTCATAGGTGTGCCATCAGTACATATCATGAAGTAAATGCCCCTGAATAACAAATAAATCGCTAGCAAAACCAATTATTGAAGGGTGCAATGTCCTGCTGTTGTCCTGGATCGAGTAGTTTCTTTCATTATCGAGGCACACCGAGGCCAGTCTCTGCAAGGCACCAGGGAGATGGTAAGTTTCGCGTTGCGGTGTAGCAAAAGCAAATGCATACATACTACATACATCCTTAAGTAGACAAGCTGGGGTGTAATTCAAAGCACAAAGAAAAGAAAGTTGGGTGCAATGAGTCAGATAACGTAGAACCAAGTTAGATTAACAATATAAGCAAATCTACTAACAGAAAGTCTGAACAGACACCACACTAGAAAGTTCAGAAACCAAAAACGGGCGCCCACTATTACGCAGTCACTCTTTCGTCCACATGCCTGTCTGGAACTTCATGGGCTACGCAAAAAGTCAAAACCATTTTCATGATATGCCAAGTTGCCAACAGAAAAATATGAATTTTACATGGTTGGCTATGTCAAATTCAGACTGTCCAACGGACTTACCAATAAGGCTTAAACAGAACATAAATAATTTAAGATTGACTAATGTACCTTTGAGCATCAGTTGAGCAATGAAGTTCACTAAAAGAATATTTTGGCACTGATACACCATCTTAAGGCTGACGTACAATAAAAGTTCACTAATGCTATATAAGCCTGGACAATTGTTTACTGCTCTTTTGCAAGACAAAGTCCTATAGAACGAAGCCAAAACAACCTATGTAAAGATTGATTTTGATAAATCGGCCAGCTAGGCCTACAAATAATATATAATGTAAGCAAAGGTGACACTTCGATATATGGCATGCCTAAGAAGCAAGACAAATAGTATAATACATGAACTAGAATAGTACATGTAGGGTGCTTGGATCCGTAGCAAAACTCTCTCTCTCTCTATATATATATAATTGTGATTTGTGATCATGATACTCCAATGTGTTAACGTCACAATAATACACGAAAATTTAACTTTGCATGCCATCATCGTTTTTATTAAATTTGCAACATTACATCGTCAACACATATAGTGCATGCATGGCACTTAACACGTGAGATAACACCACAAAAGCGATCACTTACAAAAGCTAGTTTTCCATTGTCAACTTCTAAGCGACCATCGAGAACACAATAACTCTTGAGATTCAGAACCACCCTAGATTCTTATGGGGCCTTGTTTTGGTCCATGAACCTTTTGGATTTTGTTTCTTGACTTCTTCTCAACTTTGCTATCATAAACTCTGTTATGCTTGGAGGCGGTACCCTACACCTTGTCGCTGAAGGCATGGCTTGCTTTAGGCATGAAGCGTTGTGCAGCTTCAAGCGCTTTTACCTAACCTTAGCTCATAGAGATGCACCTTAGACTGCACTGTTATTCACATTGTGGTATTAGGCTGTATACTGATCATGTACAAGCCAAAGTCGTCTGTGACAAACACAAATCAGCCAAATAAGCTAGTCCACACATGAGGATTCGTGACTAAAATGTGTTGAATACTTTGAATATATGCCAAATTGTGCACAAATTTCACGCAAAACACTATTATCTTCTTCCATGTGTGACACCAATGATTTTGTTTGGAATAGAGCAGCACGGCCTACAACAGTGTTGGAGGTCATTGAACAAACAAAGCGCCTATGTCGCACGAGCTCCAGCATTTGAAAATTGAACCCACACTGTATAATGTAGACAAAGCAATACACAATCTTTTTCCAATGCTATGGATACAGTGACGCAGATACACTTGTGCGTGAGCACATTGTGTCCGTGCATGTTGGTGGGTGTGTTACATTCAACATTAAATTTAAATAAGCATATGGTGTTGTTACATTCAACAGTAAATTTAAAACTAAAATTGTGGCATCCTATTAGGAGGCAACATGAACATAGCAAATAAAATGTTTATATATCCGAACAGTGTGCTCTGTTGTTTCTTGTATTCAAAATGTAAAACTGTGACTATATTAGATAGCCAAATGAGCATATAAGAAACAAGTTGCCTTCTTTTTTGGCTGCGTTATTGAAAAAGGTGATATTATGAATTGAAATTCAAGATTTAACATACACTCCCTAATATGTGGTGGAGGTAGGGATGTTACAATCTTATATTCAGCATGTATTAAACATGGACACACTAAAACAGATGATCATGTGCATTTTGCTCATTTCTATCTAGTATGGACATACAACGGAATCTCCTCACTTCCATTCTTCCCTTGGTTACTGAGATCCTAAAGCCATTGGTTACTAATATCCTAAATAAGATCATTGTGCTCTTATGTCCTCTTAATGCTCATCTAGAATTTCAAATTTCAGTGTGTCCTTTATCACTACATTACTAATCCTTTTTGGAGAATATTGCCTAGCTAATCCCAGAACCAAAGCTAACTCTGTCTTACAGAGCATAATTGAAACTTTTTTTATCAGCCCAGCATTTCCCATTTAATATGATCATACAAAGAATTTAAAAGATGTCCATACTCCATGGTAGCTCCATGGATTATGCTGTTAGACTGGTATGGCATTCAAAGAAATTTGCTCTGAGAGGCCCGGGAACATGTTCAGTACAGTCGACGAGGATCAATGAGTTGGGTTTTGGTTTCTGAATAACAAGAATTGTATCTGGTTGCACAATCCATGAGCAATTACATCGACCCAACCGAATCCAAGCACCCTAAATTGTGACATATAATACATGAACTAGAATAAACAAGCACGCAAGCAACCGGGCAGTCACAACTCACAGGCAGGACGCAAAGATTAGATCATATCAGACTCAGACTCCCGGGTAGGAGCTGCAGAGCGTACCCTGCGACACGGCCCGCGCCACCTCCACACCCAGCCGCGACGTCAGCCTCGCCGCCGAGACCGCGCTGTGCAGCGGCTGCAACGACCTCGCCAGACCCATCCTCTGCCCAGCGGCCGCCGGCCTGCACCACATAAACCCCAGCTAAAACCTTATTTGGGAAAACATCCGCGAAGGGAAACGTACCAGGGGATTGGGTGCATACCTGGGGACGGGAGCGAGGGAGCGGGGGAGGGAGGCGGCGGGACAACGGGTTGCGGCGGAGCGGAGGAAGGCGGCGGCAGGGCGGGAGAAGGAGCGGAGGCGCGACGCCATGGCCGGGGAGGAGGAGAGGGGAAGGAAGGATTTTAGGGTTCTGGACCTTGCGATTTGAGGAGCTCCTTGCTGGGCCTTTGCTTCCAAACCGTCCAAATCCAAACTGGCACGTGTTATTAGGCTTACAAGTGGGCTGAGGCCCAATAAAGGTCTGTCGGATCAGAAGCAGGGCCATGCGATTCTGAAGTCTGAAAACGCATGAATTATTCAGAGTTTCAGACGGGCACAGGCAAGAATCATGAGTGTGTCTTGAGCAAGAAGAGACGGTGAATAAAATCAGCAAGACCGGCCCTGCCCTTTCCTCACAAATGGCTTATTTAAGCTCATCACCCTCGGCTCTCCATTTCTAAACCTCAAAGAACACACCATACAATGGCTAAAATGGCTATCTACAATCCTCTCCTACTCCTCTACCTCCTATTATTATTGCTCACCTCCACTTCCAGCTCCGAATCGACGGCGCAGGAAGCCAAGCAGCTCGGCGGCGGCGAGGCCGCTGAGGCGCTCCGGCTCCGGAGCGGTACCGCGTGGCCGCAGGAGACGGCGCAAAACGGCGGGGAGGACGGCCGAAGCTTCGCGCCGGCGGCGTTCGAACCGGTGGCGCGCAAGTTGCTGCAGGCCGGAGTTAAGGAAGAGGCGTTCAAAGCTTCGTGCCAGTCCTACTACCACACAGGCTGCCCTCCACGGCTCCACCGTAAGATGGCAAACTGGCGTGTGGACCTGCCATGAGTTCCTCGTCAAGTATTGTCGTTCGGTTCCATTGCTAGTGTTTGGTTATCGTCTTATCACAATTCGCGAGTAGCTATTGTCGTTCGGTTCCGTTGCATGCATAAGTACATTGTAAGGTAGTATTCAATAAACTCCCTCTTTCTGTCGTCGGAATAATTTGTGCATGCAAGTATTGTACCCCCACGGGTCGCGGAGCTATCCCAGCACGATGCGACCCGCGGGATGGAGCATGAGTTTGATTGGAGCATGAGTTTGATTGGTATGATTCAGGCCTGCGCCCGTCTGAAACTCTGAATAATTCATGCGTCTTCAGACTTCAGAATCGCATGGCCCTGCTTCTGATCCGACAGACCGTGTCTTTGCTACTTGTTTCCTCTGTACATTAACTCCTCGCATGAAGGTATAATTGAGATAACCTGACCTTCTCTCGAGTGAAATGGCTTCAAGGATTTGATTCGTATTTTCGATCGTAGAAGAGAAGACAGATGTATCTATTTTTGCGATATTCCCGTGTCAATGTCAGGAGCTTCCAGCCGACGAGTAACTTCCATAGGATCGGCAAAAATGAACAATCCATATTAAAATTTCAGCGTACTGTAAAAGAGCTGTACTACTTACCTCCACAAACTATGCTTTGTATGCTTTACATACTTGTCGCCTCTTTTCAGAAGATAGCGCAGATTTTATTCACCGTCTCTTCTTGCTGAAGACACTCATGATTCATGGCTGCGCCCGTCTGAAACTGAATAATTCATGCGTCTTCAGACTTCAGAATCGCATGGCCCTGCTTCTGATCCGACAGACCGTGTCTTTGCTACTTGTTTCCTCTGTACATTAACTCCTCGCATGAAGGTATAATTGAGATAACCTGACCTTCTCTCGAGTGAAATGGCTTCAAGGATTTGATTCGCACTTTCGATCGTAGAAGAACAGCATAGTCAGGTTCTTCATGCTGCCCTGTGAAATGGCTTCAAGGATTTGATTCGCACTTTCCATCGACCCTGTGATGTTGTTGAAGTACAAGAACAGCATAGTCAGGTTCTTCATGCTGCCGATGGTCTCCGGTATCGGTCCGGTGAGCTTATTCGTGGACAGGTCGAGCTCGATCATGTTGACGGCGGTTACGTCCGGCTCAATCCCGCCGGTGAACTTGTTGTTATACAGGTACAGGTTCTCCAGCTTCTGAAACTTCCAAACCCACGTCGGGATTTCGAGCCTCCGATCTTTTTCAAGCCAATAGGCAGTAAAGAAGTGGTGTACGCACCCGATCCTTCTCGATTACCTACTACTCTTTTTGACAGCATTCTCTGCTTTAACTAGTAACCTGATGCGCCTGACGCACCCAACTTACATCGTAATGCAGTTGGATCCGTGTGCACATGGGCACATGGCAAAGTTTTCAACTCAGACGAGTTTTGTTCATAGAAACATGCATATGCTGCCTTTGACAGCATTCTCTGCTTTAAGGACCTATACATGAAAAAAAAATGAGCTGATGCCGGCCTTGCAGTGCAGCTGGGTCTGGACTCTGGATTCTGGGCGAGCAAAGGTGACCGTTGTTGATATTGATGTGCACTGTGGGAATGGCAGCTTCTACCGCACAGATAGCGAGTTGACAATCTCTCTCCACATGAAGCATGGTTCATGGGGTCCGTCGCATCCACAGAGAGAGTGGCTCAGTTGATGAGATTGGTGAAGGCAGGGGGTTTGGGTATAATCTCAACATACCTTTGCCTAATGAAAGTGGGGATGTGGGGTACGAATATGCAATGAATGAATTGGATGTTCCGGCGATAGAAAAGTTTCAGCTCAGCTTTTGGTTTTTTTGTCGTCAGCCAAGATTCTATTGTAGCTAGAAAGTGGGGATGTGGGGTACGGAGAAAGTCCAAGCTAGCCGAAGTCTTCGCCAATTGATTTGCCATATTGCCACTGGTTTAGTGCAAGATAATCCGATGAAACAATGTAATATTCATCACTAATTTGTTCTCTCTGATCTGATATGGATGTAAAATTAGCAGCAGATGAGAGAGTCATTTGGAATGTATCGGTTTCTATTTGATTTGCCAGAGACGGCACATAATGATAGTGTGTATGGTATCACTTGGTGTTGTAACTTCCCTCGTCCAATTGTTCTGATTCTATTCCGTCGAATGTTTTGTATGGTTTACATGCAATTGATTTGATGAGTGGAAATAAGCTAACAGAAAGATAGGCAAGAGTGCAAGACAATTCTCAACCAAGGACGATATTGTCAGCATCGACCTGGAATCGTGCCTTGTTCCATTCGGGACAGTAGCAAAAACTGATATGGATAAACCCAATAGGGTCTATTTTCGGAAGAAACAGGGGCAGGGCATCCAGGGATAGGGCTATGGCTGCATCAGGAAAGTTGCGGCTAGCTAGAAGGAAGGGAATTATCCCTTGTATCTCTTTTATTAGTTTCCTTATTATCCTTATTAGTTTCCTTATCACTGCTTTCCATTCTTAGTAGTTACCATGTTTAGGAGCATGACATGAATAAAAAGGAAGGAGAGAGATGAAAACGACGCTTTTGTGCACCAACTCCATCCTAGGCGTCGCCGACGATAAACGGCCGGTGGTCTGCTCAGCTTTTACCATAGGTCGCCAAGGCCAATCAAGCGCGGCGAGCCATCCTTCTCGCGTTGGTCTTCGACCGAACACGAGCATTCACACGGAGCATTCATATCAATTGGTATCGAGCTAAACGGTTCTGCGCCATGGGGTCCGTGGAGGAGAGGTTGGGGGCGTTGGAGGTGACGGTGCAAGGAATCCAAGCTTCGGTGGCAGAGTTGGGAAGATCGGTTGCTGACTTCATCAAGGCGGCCGGAAAACAGCCAGTCCTGCAGGAGGGTTTGGGCGGAAACTCAAGGACTGTGCGGGGAGGAGAATCGCGTCGCGACTGCCAGACAGTATGCGCTCGAGCTCGGGAGGAAGACGAGGGCAGCGAGCAGGGCGGCCGGCGTTGGGCGGCGCATGCTCCTCGATATGAACTTCCGTTGTTTGACGGCTCAGAGGATCCTCTGTTATGGTTAAGGCAGTGCGAGCGCTTTGGGCGTTTGAATGGGGTGCTGGAAGAAGAATGGGTGGCGATGGCAGGAATGCATCTGCGCGGAGAGGCTCAGGAGATGCTGGACAATTGGGAGCAGGAGGGGGAACCCATCACGTGGGAGGAGTTCCAGGAGACTTTCTTACAGAGATTTACACGGCATTCCACCGCCGGACCTCTGGGTGATCTGTCCAATTGGAAACAGGGGACTTGTCGGTTGGAGGAGTACGCGAGGGAGTTTCAACGCCTCCTTGCGCGTGCGCCAAGAATGTCCAAGGGCGATCAGATTGAGCTGTTCACCGCCGGCTTATCCCCGACTCTGGCGGCGGATGTGCGTCGGGATCGGCCACGGGATTTGGCTGATGCCATGGGGCTGGCAAGGGAGGCGGAAAGAAGGGAGGACCTGTGGCTTGCCAAGGCGACCCAGGCGGGGTCACGGCCCCGCCCAGGATTTGGCCGCAACGCGTCCGGTGGATCGGCGCTTGGGAGTCCGTGGTCGGGAAGCTCGGCGCGACCTCCGGGGCCAGGGGCGAGCACAACTAGCGGCGTCAGTGGCGTGCGCGCGCTGCCATCAGCGGCGGCCACGGCCAGCCAAGGCGGAGGGAGGACGACAACAGCATCAACCCCAGCATCGGCGGTGGCCTCGACAGCGGCTGCGCCTCCTTACCGGCGTCGGCTCAGTGCGGAAGAGATGGCAGAAAGACGGGAGAAGGGGTTATGCTATAATTGTGATGAGGTATACTCCAGGGGACACCGGTGTAAGAGACTCTTCCACTTGGAAGTTGTCAGTGAAGATGAGGAGGAAGGGGAGGATCCAGAGGATGAACCGGCGTTGTCAGCTTTAGCAATGCGTGGCCCAAAGTTCGGAAACACCATGCAAGTGACTTTGGAGTTGGGAGGATGAAACCTGGGATTGATTGATAGTGGCAGACTCACAATTTCATTAGCATCATGCAAAGATCCAGAGTGAAGGTAGAGCAATTGATGGTTCCCAGACAAAGAAGTAAGGGTGGCCAACGGGCTCACCCGCCATGCCTAGGAAGAATTTCAAGCACCATTTACCATCCAGGTTATTCTTTTGTTGCACCCTTCATGGTGATTCCCTAGAGGGCTTCGGCGCGGTTTTGGGTGTTCAAGGTTGAAAGAACTGGGAGATATAAGCTGGAATTTTGATTCACTCCAGATGGCCTTTTGCTTGAATGGGCAGCAATGAAGTTGCGAGGAGAGAAACCGAAGATCGGAGAGGCGGATATGCGATATTGGGCAAGTGGAAGATGGTCGGTTGCGAGGAATTGGATGCATTTGATGACCTATTCCGAGAGCCACAGGTTTACCTCCTCCCCGCATGTGATCACAGATTTGCTTGAAGGAGGATCGGATCCGGTTGTTGTCGATCAGTCGATATCCTCATCGCCGAAGGATGAAATTGAAAACAATGTGAAGAGATGTTGGCACAGGAATCATCCGCCTAGCCGGTCTCCATTCTCCTCGCCATGATTGCTAGTCCGTAAGGAAGATGGGTCTGGAGATTTTGTGTGGATTAATGGAGCTCAATGCGCGAACCATCAAGGATAAGTTCCCAATTCCAAGGTGGAGGAGTTGTTGGATGAATCTGCACGGGCCAAATTCTTCACTAAATTGGATTTATGCCTGGGTATCACCAAGTCCGTATGTGTGACGAGGATATTGAAAAGACAGCTTTCCGTACACATCATGGTCACTTCGAGTCCTTGGTGATGGTATTTGGGTTGTGCAATGCTCCTTCAACCTTTCAAGCTCTCATGAATGAGGTACTAGCCCTTCGCCTTCGCAAATTTGTCTTGGTCTTCTTCGATGATATCCTTATATATAGTTCCGCTTGGGAGACGACCTTCAAAGACTCCAGCTTGGTTCTTGTTCAACTCCGCCAGCATCAATTATATTTGAAGAGGTCTAAGTGTGCTTTTGCTCAAGGCAAGGTGGGCTATCTAGGGCATGTTATTTCAGCTGATGGGGTGGAGGCAAACCCTAATAAGGTACAAGACATTGACCACTGGCCCATCCCTTTATCTGCTGCGGATGTCCGAAGTTTCTTGGGTCTAGCTGGATATTATAGGAGATTTATCCATCATTATGCCTCCATTGCGGAACCCCTCACTAACCTTCTTCGCGGCGTGATTTCCTTTGGTCAGAAGCCGCACATGCATTCCAGCGCTTGAAGAAGGCCTTGCAATCAGCCCCTGTGCTGCAACTGCCGAATTTTTCTATTCCTTTTGTTGTGGAGTGTGATGCTTCTAGTACCGGCATAGGAGCAGTCTTACAGCAAGAAGGGCACCCGGTGGCCTATTATAGTCGTAAGTTGGCAGACCGACACATGAAGCTCGCAGCTTATGAACGGGAACTAATTGGGTTGTCTAAAGCCATTCGACATTGGAGGCCTTATCTGTGGGGCCGACCTTTTGTGGTGCGGACAGATCATGCAAGCTTAAAATATCTCCTTGAACAAGCTTTGGTAACTCCTCCCCAACAACATTGGTTAAGCAAGTTAATGGGGTTTGATTTTTCTGTTGAGTACAAACCAGGGCGTGCAAATGTGGTGGCTGATGCTTTATCACGTCTTCATGACCCTGTGAGCAGTTGTGCGGCTATCTCAGCTCCGGCTAGCATGGTTCGGGATTCGTGGGAAGCGGCGCCGGGAGGATCCGAAATACAGAATAATGTGTGCACAATTGCAGCCTCACAGACACCAAGAAGACCTTACTCACCGGCTGCCAGACCAGGTTATATCACCCCAGCCGGCAGAACCAGTTGCAAGTGAAGCAAGCAAGGGACCATGGGCAGTGCGGGATGGACTTCTCTATTACAAGGACAAACTCTATCTTCCTGCAGCATCCCCATTGCGTTCGGAAGTGGTTGTTTGCCACCACGGCGCCACGCATGAGGGCATCTATAAAACTTTTCACCGGATTAAACAGGGGTTCTTTTGGCCAGGGATGCGTCATTCAGTAGAAGAGTATGTTCGCCGATGCTTTCGGTTTGTCGCCAAGATAAGTCCAAGACGTTGGCCCTGCTGGTCTTTTCTGACCCTTACCATGCCGCACCATATTTGGGCTGATGTGTCCATGGATTTTGTAGTGGCTCTTCCTAAATCTCATGGTAAAACGGCTTTGTTGGTGGTAGTCGACCGTTTATCTAAATACGGTCATTTTATTGCTATTAGGCGTCCAGCTACAGCAGCAGCAGTGGCAGATGTGTTCTTTGACCAGATTGTGCGGCTCCATGGTATGCCGGAGTCTATTGTTTCGGACAGGGACCCGGTTTTCACTAGCACTTTTTGGCAGGACCTCTTCAAGCGGTGTGGTACACGCCTTCTTACTTCCTCTTCCTACCATCCACAGACTGATGGTCAGACAGAAGTGGTTAACCGTACCATTGAAATGTATCTCCGTTGCTTGGCAGCTGAACGGCCTTCCTCATGGGTCCAATGGGTGGCTTGGGCAGAATTTTGTTATAACTCTTCCTATCACTCTGCGCTTCGGATGACCCCATTTGAATTGGTGTATGGCCGGCCACCTCCTTCCTTGGTGCCCTACAGTCAGGGAGCGACTTTGGTAGATGCGGTGGACTGCCAATTGGTCGATCGGGATGAGTTACTGAATCGTGCTCGCCATCACTTGTTGGTCAGCAGAATAGAATGAAGCGGTATGATCTTCACCACCGGAGGTAACATTCAATGTAGGGGATTGGGTTTGGTTGAAGCTGCAGAGTCACCGCCATTATCCATGCGACAGATCAATATCATAAGTTGGCTCCTAAATATTTTGGACCCTACAAGGTGATTCATCGCATTGGTGAAGTGGCATATCGTTTGGAGCTTCCGATCACGCTAAGCTTCATAATGTTTTCCATGTCTCCATGTTGAAGCCATTCCAGGGACTCCTCCCAGAAGCTCGGCCTTGCCGAAGACATTTCACACCCTTCGCCGATGTGGCTCATTCTGTCCTTATCGATTTTAGCCCAACGTTTTATCAAGGGTCACCGCCAATTTTTGATTCATTGGTCCGGCCAAGAACTTGCAGCAGCTACATGGGAAGATGCTTTGGATTTTCGGCGCGCTTATCCTGATTTCAAGCTTGAGGACAAGCTTGATTTGGAGGGGGAGTATTGATATGGATAAACCCAATAGGGTCTATTTTCGAAGAAACAGGGCAGGGCATCCAGGATAGGGCTATGGCTGCATCAGAAAGTTATGCTAGCTAGAAGGAAGGAATTATCCTTGTATCTCTTTTATTAGTTTCCTTATTATCCTTATTAGTTTCCTTATCACTGCTTTCCATTCTTAGTAGTTACCATGTTTAGGAGCATGACATGAATAAAAAGGAAGGAGAGAGACGAAAACGACGCTTTTGTGCACCAACTCCGATCCTAGGCGTCGCGACGATAAACGGCCGGTGGCTCTGTTCAGCCCTTACCATAGGTCGCCGGCGCCAATACGGCGAAATATCCTTCCTCGCGTTCGGGTCTTCGACCTGGAACACGAGCATTCACACGGGAGCATTCATATCAAAAACAGAGCAAAAACAATTCTGCGCTTCGATTAATTGGGAGCTGGAAGTGTAGGTAAGCAATAATAATAGGAGGAAGAGGAGTAGAAGAGGATTGTAGATAGCCATTGTTTGGTGTGTTCTCTGTGGTTCAGCCATGGAGAGTGGGCTTAACTAGTCATTATAAGTAGGGATGAATATGAATCAGATGGTTTCCGACGATTCGGATATTTTTTGGATACGGATTCTATCGGATCATATATTTGTCAAATAGTATCGAATCGGATATGTATATGGATTTTTTTTGTCAGATACGAATTTAGTAGCTCACTATCCGTCGGATACGGATATAGATTCGGTAATCCAAATATTGATGGATCGGATATCCGGATATACACGTGGGCTGTAAGTTTTGTATGCTTCGCATACATGCCGCCTCTTTTCAGAAGTTTTCTATTCCGTCGGAAGTATACATGCCGCCTCTTTTCAGAAGATAGCGCAGATTTTATTCACCGTCTCTTCTTGCTCAAGATACTCTCATGATTCAGGCCTGCGCCCGTCTGAAACTCTGAATAATTCATGCGTCTTCAGAATCGCATGGCCCTGCTTCTGATCCGACAGACTGTGTCTTTGCTACTTGTATTCTCTGTACATTAACTCCTCGCATGAAGGTATAATTGAGATAACCGACCTTCTCTCGAGTGAAATGGCTTCAACAGTTTGATTCGCACTTTCGGTCCAAGAAGAGAAGAGATATCCCAAACCTAACAAACAGTAATTTAAATAATTGTGTTGCTTTTAATCTGCATTTAAGTTTTGAATATTTCTGGACTTTCCGAATTTATCAAAAATATTTCAAATAACCAAATAGGGGATTATAAAATTCCAAACCCAAAAATCTCCAACTGCAACAAACTATGGAATAATTTTTTAAACCCTAAATGCTCCCATTACCTTCTATGGAAAGTTTTATAAAATCTTTAAACCATTTATTATTTTATAGAAAGTTAAAATTAGCAAGTTGGATTTTGTAACAGAAGCAATGTCAGTTTTTATAAAAATAATTAAGCATGATTTCGATATGAAAATTTTATTTTATCATCCTCAGTATCTCAGAGTCATTCAGTAAAATTTTAAAAATATATTGATATCGTTTGATGCCTTTAGAAAATAAAAAATAGAGAGATCAATAATCAAACAAGATGCTTGTCAGAATTTTTTTAACTATTCTAGGGTCATATCTCAAGCTGAAAATTTTATGAAAACATAATTATCTCATCAGAATCTTCTCCAAAAAGTTTCGAAAATTTATAGAGTGGTTTGTATGCTCAAATAAATTCAAAACTGAATGGCTGTCAGCACTTAGCAAATAGGTTTCCTTTTTCCCTCCTCGTCCCTCTGCCATGTGGGCCCTTCTGGTCAGCCCTTGGCGCCCCACTGACTTCCCTGTCATGCTGGCAGCTGCAGCAAAGTCCCTGGCCCACCTTCCAGCGCCTGCTCACTCTTCTTTCATGTAACGACCCCTATTTTTGCAAATAATACAAAAATGGAAATCTCATGTGCATACAGTACTAGCCCTTAGATCAATAGCTAGTATGCACATTTATTACAATTGGAATCACAACCATACATTATATTAATTAAGCGGAAACTAATAAACACATAAATCTTACAACTTAGAGTATAAGGCAGCAAAAGAAGTAAAGTCTTGTAGTGTGCTCATCCATCCCTCAGGCAACTAACAAAGCATAAATTCTTAGAAAATGTCGCTTCAATGAAGATCCTGCATCCTGCGACGAAAACAAACCTTCGAAGCTTCGCTAACTTATTCATCTAAAATAACAAATTAAGCAAGAGTAAGTACTTTCATACTCCGTAAGATTTAAAAATGATATTTGTAAATACATAAATACAAGCTAAGTCAAAGAAGGTTACTACAGTTAATGGCAGAGGGAGTGCCATCAATCTCTTGCCCGACCAAGGTGTGTCAAGACTGCTTGGCGGGAAAACAAGTGCAGCAAGCATTTCCTTCGGCAACTGACTTCCGAGCAGAGGAACTACTTGAGCTGCTGCACATTGATCTTTGCGGGCCGCAAATTCTTCTCCCTTTCCCTTGCCTCAACTTTCAACTCTGCCGCTTTCTTCCAGAAGCTTCTCGAAAGTCGACACGTGATCCCCATGGCCTCCGGCGCCGGCGATCCGCAGGCCGCGGCAGAGGCGGAGAGGTGCCTGGACCTGACGAGCTGCGAGCTGTACGATCTGACCGAGGTGGAGATCCCACCCACCCTGGAGGAGTTCGACCTCACGGCCAACCGCCTCGCCGCGGTCGATCCCCGCATCGGCCGCCTGCCCGACCTCCGCAATCTCTCCTTCCGCCATAACCTCCTCGATGACGACGCCGTCGCGCCCCTCTCCACCTGGCCTCCCACCTTGCTAGTGGAAGGGGAGGAACACCTACTTAAAAGTGGAGGTTCTCCTCTCCCACCAAGTCATGGGTGTGGGGAGAGAAGAAGGAGTCCACACGCGCGCGCTCACTCGCCTCACCTCGCCGGGGTAATGGGCGCGGCTGCGCGGCACCTGCGTGAATAGTTCGCCGAAATCCGGTCCCTGACCTTGAGGAGGCGCAGCTTCCTTTTGCTATTTTATTTTTTAGTGACTTGGCCTTTAAGTTAGGTTTTAGAGTCCTTATCGGTTTGAGATCGTGATCGCGACATGAGATCGTGATTGCGACACGAGATCGTGCGGCTCTCTATATAAACGACCTATCGGCCGCCGCCAGAATACATCTTATTTTTCGAGCTAGGGTTTTGTCACATCTCGCTGCTGCACCGCCGTTGTAGTCTCCTCCATCCCGAGCGCCGGCGTGCACCTGCGATCGGGAGAGCAGGTCTCCGAAACCCTTCGCCTTCGAGATCCTGCACCGGGAAAGGGCGAATAAGGTTTTTGGGAAGCGCTCTGCACGACTGCTCAAGATCTTCACCACGGGTCGTCTTCCTATTCCTGCTATTGGACGTCATCGCCAGCGGCTCCTGCGACGCGCCATCAACAACGTCGTCCACGTCAACGTCCTGACTGCACCAGCTACGGCATCTGTATCTTCTTCCGCTAAGTACGTTCGATCTGTCCTAATCTCGTAGTTGATGATGTTTATCAAGATGATCATGATGTTCGTGTTGTCTAGTATGTTAGAGAGATACATGCTAGTTTCTGTGATGCTGTTCATGATTTATATTCGGAATTTAATCTGAAAATTGTCTAATTTATCAACAATTTTCTGTGCTGGATAAAAAGTTGAATACAATCTCAGATGTATTTTGGTGGACACAACATTTTTTTATGCAAACATTGGTAACAGAAGAGGTTGTGTATGATTGTGGTGCGAAGAAAGTAAATTTTAATTTGATTATCAGGGGTGGGAATTTAGTGTTCCCATTTCGTACATTATGCTCTCATAGTCCTCTGAAGAACTATAAAAATTCCTCGGAAAAAATCAAGTTAGGTAATAAGCAGTGAGGCAATCAATTCTAGTGAGTTTCAGCTTTGGTCTAACCAGTTGAAGAACGAGCAGCTATGACTGCATCTATGCATCCATTTTTAATTTTTAAGATTTTGATATTGCTTCACATTACATTTATCCTCACAATACAAGCAGACCCAACATGAAGTTTAAACCTGAAGGAAACTAAATTTTTGTCAATTGCACTTCATGAAAGTTTACCAGAAGGTATGTACACATATTTTTGCAAAGCTTTTTATGATAATTTGGAGGCCACCATATCAGCTGGAGGCATGGTAGCGCTGTACGTATAGTATCACAAGTAAGAGAAGCTTTTTGTGAAGAGATGGCTTAAGTGTTTCACTGCTGAACTGTGGGGTTGCCATGATCATAGGGCACCCCTTTACCCTTGAGTGAGCTTTTAGCATGTTGTTCTGAATATGTTGCACACAAGATTCAAACTGTGTTTTCAGTTTTACTCTTGAACTTATGTGCTACTGCTCGAATTTTAGTGAGTGTTGAATTATGCATGTGTTATGATTAAAGAATTTTCTTAACTATGTTTTGCTTTGTCCTGTACTGTAGAAATAGGGAGATGATTTTATAACGCTATCTAAAAATTATTCCTATTTCAGGGTTTGGTCCTTAGGGATAACAAGCTTCCAAAGATTCCTGATGCCCGCATATTCAAGGGTCTTTTGGTGCTTGATGTAGCCTTCATGGTCGGCATTTGCTACTTGCTAGCTTGTATAGCTTGTAAAGATTGTTGATTAACTCACAACAAAATTTTAATTGCTTACTTCTAGCATATACATACTCCATCGATTAGTAATTAATTAATTACCTAATGGTCGTGATGATCGAGCAAACTATAAAACAAAGACTTGAATCAATGTGTTCCAACAAATCACAAGGATAACCAAGAAGAATGTCTCCTAGCATATATTTTTGCTCCATTTCTCATATTAAAGAACCTAGTTTAGAATATTTGTCATGTAAGGGAATATAAGTAGGCTAATTTAAGAACATTTGGATGGTATATATTTGTATTAGAATTTGAGGCTACAAATAGATAGTATGGGCATGTAGATATGTAGGTATATGTATCCTCTGTTTTCTCTGGTTAAAAAGTCTCATATAGAATGTAATCGGGTTAACGTCGGTGAGATCACACAAGAGTCCAATTCTTAAGTCGTAGCTATACCTTCCAAAGCGTTTATATATTGTACTTACTATATTAAGTAGTATGTTCCTAAATCTTTGCAAGTTACAAGTGTTACATATTGTACTTACTATATATTAAACTTTGAATATCAATAAATCAATCATTAGTAGAGATTCATTTCATTCTTAAGCCCCCTCCTTTAAAAATTTCTGGCTCCGCCACTGCCCTATAGCCGCCTACATTCTTACATGTTCCAATGCATTCCAGGTGATGGAAAATCTTGAAACCTTAACAAATCTACAAGAGTTATGGCTGGGAAGAAATCGAATCCGGACAGTCAACTTATGTGGTTTGAAATCAATCAAAAAATTAAGTTTGCAAAGCAACAGGATGACTTCAATGAATGGGTTTCAAGTACTACATCATAACTTCCCAATTCCCCTGCCTTTCCTGGTCTAGTTGCTACTTGTTAATCTATCCATTGTTTTTTTTTGACGGAGAAGCAACAGTGGAGGCCATCAGATGCTGAGCCAGCGCCGAACGCTGGCCGGCGGTCTAGTCTCCTCGCCGCCAACCGGACGTTGTCCATTGTTCTTTAATTCAGGAATGCATTGCGCTAGAGGAGCTGTACCTCAGCCATAATGGAATCCAAAAAATGGAAGGCCTCTCTACCTTGCAGAACCTTCGTGTTTTAGATGTTTCATCTAACAAGCTAACTGCCATCGAAGATATTGAAACCTTAACCAGGTAACTTGATACTATGTGACTGATAGTTTATCGTCCTCAGCTCACCAAAATCAGTGCAAAAAAGTTGTAAATGTTTTAAGTATGTAAACAGCTGGGTATAATTATTGGTTCCGACTCTTTCGTTACCTTTCTAACTTGATCTGCAGGTTAGAACCTGGTTTGGCTGAATGACAACCAAATACCCTCACTGGATGGCATAGAGCCTGGTTTGGCTGGTTCACGGGAGAAGCTGACAACCATATATCTTGAGCGAAATCCTTGTGTAAGTATTTCATATCTTGTATATTTAATAGTCGACTGTTGTAAATTAGAAAGTGAGCTTAGAGGTGACATGATCTGTGAACATGTCTTCGATTAGTTATGGAGAGTGTTACTGTCATAATGTCATTAACTGCTGTTTTCCCTGTTGTTGATGCTTGCATTTTCTTAGAGTTCTTGTTTTATTTTGAACATTGCTATGACAGTATCAGAGTAGTAAACTCCATACATTTTTTGGCCAAAGTTAGTGTATAAAGTCAACATTAATTGATCAGGGAAGTCTGGAAGAACGTGAAGTGTTACTTCCAAAGTAGAAAAACCATATATAAGTTACTATATGTTTTTCGTTACTTTTCTATTTCTCTTGTCTTGAGTGAGCTACGAAACCTTCTCTATTTAGAACAACATAGCACACTGGTGCTTTGCTCTACCACTGATGACCCTTAATGACTTTTGGGGTTTTTTTCAACAATTCAGTGTCTTCCAAAGTCGAAACAGTTCCATTGATTGTGAGTAGAAACTTTTGACGCTCATACTCTTTGGCTCATCATTGGTTTCTCATGGATCCGATTCTGTTTATTTTGTCAGTTTTTTAAAATATGGTGAAATCTGGGAATTTCACAACTAATAATGTATTTATGGAAGTACAAAGCTAACAACTAGGATGTTATTGTGGGAAGTTTGTGTACTTCAATTTTCTGACACTATTGAGAATGAAGAATGTATGTTGGCTATCAAGAATATCTCTAGTGATGAAAATTAATGTCTATTATTTTGCATTCTGGCCTACTGCAGCAACCGGATGACCTTTTTCCCCTGAGATTATCAATCTTCAGAGCCCATGTTGAAATTGAATACTTGTTGTCTGCGTGTTTTCTTTTTTTTGCAGGCAAAAACTCCAAACTATTCATCCACATTGAAGAACATATTTCCAAATCTTGAGCAAATTGATTCAGAGATGCTTGCATGAAACTGGCGACTTGTTGGGCAGATACTCTGGCGAAGTAGCTCTGGTGCTTCTGGAGAAGGAAGAATGCGTCGGCAGCCATCCAACTAAGAACAAATAATAGAAATCCTGGATCAAGCAATGTGACATTTTAGCACTAGTTATCTAGATGATTACACCGGTTTCCAGTTTCCATGTCTTGTGACTGGATGGATCATGGCAGGCATGTCATTGCCAAGTTACTCCCAAGTTCAGCGCTCAAGCAAGTTGGTTTCAGCTCCTGCTGAGATCAATAACATAAAAGGATGTTCTAGCCAATAGGATTCCGTCACAGGGTACATGTCCATGTTACTAATTTCAGGATGCTATTTCATTACATCTGCATTTTCTGTAGAGTTGTTGTTTCCCAGGTATTCCCCCCCTTTGAAACGAGGCGCCGTTGTCTGTTGACTCCAAGTTTATGAAGGCAAACATTCGATTAGAATATGTATCCAACACGCGAGGCCTTAATGGCATCCAATATATGAAGGGCTCGTACTCCTTCCGTTTTTTTTAATAAGGCGTATTTTAACTTTACATAAAGATTAAAGTTGCATTGAAATTGAAAAAGATACAAAAAAAATGACTTAGATGTTCTTACTTAATTGTCTTAGAAGATAAACGATATACTTTGTGTAGGTGGTAATGAATAAATGTATATATATAAGAGAAAATAATTAGGGGTATAAAAGAAAATATTTCACTAAATTTACATGTAAACCTTACATTTCTAAATAAGATCATTAAAAAAATAGGTCTTATAAAAAAGTGGGAGTAATTACTTGTTCCTTGTCATCTCAGCTGTTGCAGTTGTGGGTCAATGTGATTGATGATGGTACTTCATTTAGCCCTTCACGAGTTGACAGCACAGAACGCAACAAATGTAGGTAGGTATCGAGGCACGGCCCATCCGGTGCCTGCTGGGCCTCAAGCCGTCGCCCACACACGGCCATGCGTGGATGCATGCAGATACGCAACCGCCCGGTGAGAGTCCAACGCCACCTTCTCCACTTCCTCGATCATGGCGGGGCCTGCGCCTGCGCCTGCGCGGGAGCCATGCCGAGCGAGTCGACGTAACCACCGATCGCGTCGCATGCAATGCGACCAGCAGGCAGTTGAGTTCACCACGCTCCCCAACCCTTCCGGTTACCACCACTCTCGCTACTCGACCGCTCTATAAGTTCTCTTCTCCCCCTCGTATCCGTCCTTGTCACTGCGATCGCAAGCAAACCAATCTTCTTACTGTTTGTTCTTCAGATATCATCAGCCGCAAAGCAGAACCGTCTTAGAGTTGCTTGAGTAGACATGGCCGCGACGTCAGTACTGATCCGTCTCTTGGCGCTCGTCGTCGTCGTCGTCGCCGCCGCCTCCCGGGCGGAGCGGCTGGGGAAGCGGTACAGGGTCGGCGGCCCGGACGGGTGGCGGGTGCCGCCGCCGGAGGACAAGGAGATGTACTACGTCAAGTGGGCGTCGCCCATCGCCTTCTACGTCGAGGACTCCATTGGTAACTGCACTACAGTACCCTTACGCGTGCGTTAGCTTCGTTATTGATTTGCTGGAGATGGACAAAAGTTAACTACATTTGCTGTGATGATCGGATGAATGCGTGTGCAAATTGGCAGAGTTCGTTTACAGGAACGACTCGGTGATCAAAGTGAGCAAGGCGGGGTACTACCACTGCAACGAGACGGCGGGAATCGGCGCCGTGCCGCGCGACGGAAGCACCCTCTTCCTCCTCGACGCGCCGGGATACGCCTACTTCGCCAGCGCCGACCTCGACCATTGCAACAAGGGCGAGAGGCTCATGCTCAACGTCCTCGCCGCCGAGCCGCCGGCGCCTTCGTTACCGTCGCCAGCGGCAGCGCCGGCACAAGCGTCGCTGTCGCCCTCACTTGCGCCAGCACCGGCGCCGTCGACGATGGAGTATGCAACCGCCGCGGGTGCCTCGTTTGTGGCGTCGTTCGTTCACGCCTTGGTGTCCATCACCTTGGCGCTCGCCTGTTTGGTCTGACAAACAAATCAATCTAGGAGGTTAATTAATTAGTTTTAGGGTGTGATGTGTGTGCATGTGATGCTTAGTTGATGAGGATTATTGCATCAATGTCGTTTTGATTTGTACCGTCGACGTCGTCTCATGTCAGTAACAATAATTTGATTCGGACATACTTAATTCCCCTTAATTTGTGACATTACGAACTAAGTACTACCCATTTCATTAGATGAATGCAATTTCAATGGTAAAAAAAATTAACGCATTTCCGCATTTTAGAGGGACAACTGAACTAGAATCTGTCTGTTCAACTGACAGCAATCTTTTTAGAGAAAATTTCAGAAAACTACAAATATTTTTACAAATTATCAGAAAACTACATATTTTAGCTTCAATTCTACAAAACTACAGATTTTAGAGAACTTGTATAACAAAAATACAGTTTTTAGAATTAACTGTTTCTTGGGTCAAACTCACATTGTAGCCTCACACGCACGAGTGAAAAGGGAAATAAAAGCGCGCGAGACTACTATGTGCCCATACTGTCAAGATCCGTTAGAAGAAACGATCAATTATAAAATCTGTAGTTTTGTGACATAAAATTTTCTAAAATATATAGTTTTGTAAAATAAAAGCTAAAATCTATCGTTTTGACAGGTTGTACAAAAAAATATACTCATCTTTTTATTTTCAGGGGAGCAACTGAAAGACAACATGCAAAATGCAACTATTGGAAAGCGTAATAATCGTAGGCCCTGTGTAGGAGCCCGTAAGAAATGGCTTGGCACACGCAACACATTGAGAAAGCCCAAAACATTTAGGTCTTATTTAGCTGAGCCACAATGTTGATCCATCCATATGTATGAGGCGGAATTTAGTTCAAAATTTTGCCCCATCCACGTAAATACTGGTTGAGAATGGGCCTCCAAACAGGGCCTTATCGGGCTATTTCACCCAACATTTCATTCTGCTATGGCTAATTTCCTTTTTCAAAACGAAAGGTTTATGGGCCAAATCCGAGAAGGCTGCATTCCCGGTCGGTCTTACTCTCGACTACCAGTACGCCCACTTGCCTCGTTGCTGAACATTTTCTATTACGGCCACAAATAAATTGATTCATGTTTAAGGCACAGTTTCCTTAGTCTTAAGTTTTTTTTCATATAGCCTAAAATCAGTTTTTTTAGCTTAAGTAGCTTTAAAAAAAAATCTATTTTTATACATGGTAGAGGTGGATAATTTTACCATAACTATCAAGTACAGCGGGCACGGGTAGTACTTGCCCATACCCATACCTGCTAACAAAAATCTCCCTCACGGGTATACCATTAAGAGTTGCGGGCGAAAAATCTTGCCCATACCTATACCCCGTGGGTACCTGATACTCGCAGGTATACTCGTTTATCTGCCACAATCAACAATTCTTCCAACCAAATGGCACTAGGAGCTAATGAGCTATTGTACTGATACAATCATTTTGATGAAATTATGATAATCAGCTACACACTGTTGATTGAAGAATGATTATCAATGATTCAAAATTTCAAATGTACATGAGAATAAGAATTAAAATACACACATGCAGACAAATAATACATAGATGTTCAAATTCAACAATTACTAATATGAGATACTACAAATTGGGGATCAGGGAGCACTAGGCCCTGTTTTAGCCCATATATCAGTAGAAGGTGATGGGTAATCGGAATGAATGGGTACGGGTGGAGCTCCCCCATACCCGTACCCGTTTGCCCGTCAGGTAAAGTTTGGCCCCTATAAACATACCCGCGGGTAACAAAAGAAGAATATATCCACCTCTATTAGGGTTTTTACCCACGGGTACGTGGTTAATCAGGTAAGATTGCCATCCCTAGTAGGAAGGAGCCTTTAGAGTTCTTCTTATAGGGGCAAGTGATTTTGTAAACTGCTCAATTTGGCCCTCTAGGACAGGGAAATAATGAATAAAAAAGGATTGGATACCTCCCAGCCCTCTACTATATCTATACAAATAGAATAGTCCTTTTATACAGACTGCTAAGTGCGGAGAAGGGAATCGAACCCATGACCTCAAGGTTATGAGCCTCATGAGCTACCAAACTGCTTTACTCCACTTTGAAGGGCTGGAAACTGGTGGACAAAAAAGGTTGAATACAGGCCTCTACCATGTCTAGACAAATAGAATAGTCCTTTTATACATAATAGAGTGGGTAGCGGGAATCGAACCCGCATATTAGCTTGAAAGGCTAGGGGTTATAGTCGATGGTGGTTGATTATTTTTTACATCTTAGTTTTAATAGGAATCTTTACGAGCGTTCTTTCTATCTACTATTATCTAAAAATAATTAAGTTATTAATGACCGGACGAAACCAAGAAATAACCCCTTATGTGCAAAATTATAGAAGATCCCCTTTAAGATCAAACAATTCCATTGAATTGAGTATGACTACATGTGTGATAGCATCTACTATACTAGGAATATCAATGAACCCTGTTCTTACAATTGCTCAGGATACCCTCTTTTAGCCGCTAGGTCTATTTCTTAGTTCAAGATCCCTCCGGGTTATGTTTTAGTCCCAGTGTGGCTGATCATCCCTCTACTGATCATCGCCTTTGTAAGCTATTGCCTCACCAACTAGCTAATCAGATGTGAGCCCTTCCTTAGGTGGATTTCACCTTTTGCTCCTTAGCCTATGGGGTATTAGCAACCATTTTCAGTTGTTGTTCCCCTCCCAAGGGCAGGTTCTTACACGTTTCTCACCTGTTCGCCACTGGAAACATCACTTCCCGTTCGACTTGCATGTGTTAAGCATGGTGTTAGCGTTCATCCTGAGCCAGGATAAAACTTTCTATGAGAATCATAGTTGCATTACTTATAGCTTTCTTATTCATAGACAAAGCGGATTCGGAATTATCTTTCCATCCAAGGATAAATTGTATCCATGCGCTTCAGATTATTAGCCTGTGCCTGGAGTTCGCCACCAGCGGTTTAGCCAACCCTATCAAAACTAAGAGTCTAGATATATCTCAACAACCTGGATCAAGAGTTTAGACATATCTCAATGTTTATGACCAAGAGTTCGGTTATATCCTAACAATATGCACTACTTGTTAACAATCCTTACAAAATTGTCTAGTTGTTATCATTAAAGATGGGGTAAATAAGTATCACTACTACATAATAGTACATCACTATCTCTTCATCTGGGTTGATTCTTAAGTTTTTAGAAAAAACGATTGTAATAGATGACTTAGGAGGGGTGTTAATAATAATCACTGTCGGTTCTCAGGTTAGAAGCGATTATGATGTAACACTAGGCACATCATAATTGATTCTTATACGAGAAATGATAGTGATGTGCACGAGCATACACATCACTATCTATTCTTTTGTGAGAACCGATAGTGATGAGCATGTGCACATCACTATCGCTTCTTGCATAAGAACTGGTAGTGATGTGCATGACCACAACACTGTCATTTCTTAAGTGAGATCCGATAGTGATGTGCCTTACTAGGGTATTTATACCCCTCGCGATCACTATCGCTTCTTGCATAAGAACTGGTAGTGATGTGCATGACCACAACACTATCATTTCTTAAGTGAGAATCGATAGTGATGTGCCTTACTAGGGTATTTATACCCCTCGCGAAGAAAGTTTAGGTTACACAGGAATTGTGTATATCCTATTAGATTTCACACCTTTTATTTGACAAGCACACAATCCATTAATTATCTTTATAGTGCTGTTGTGTTAATCTGAAATATTATTGCTATCATATGATGAATGTTAGAGTTTAGACAGCGTAACCTACATCTCCCATTCGAGAGTGCTTGTTTATAAATATGCTGAAAGAGTAAGCCAAAGCTTTGTTGATCAAGCCTTGGCTGAGCTGAAACTGAACTCTGTAAAATAGTATTAGTGTCAGTTTTTATAAGAAACCGATAGAGATGATATGGTATCAGTGTCGGTTTTTATAAATAAAACCGATACAGATGGATTGGTATCAGTGTCGGTTTGTATAATGAACCGATAGAGATGATATTGTATCAGTGTCAGTTTTTTTATACCGATAGAGATGATACAATATCAATGTCGGTTTTTATAAATAAAATAGATACAGATGGATTGGTATCAGTGTCGGTTTGTATAATGAACCGATAGAGATGATATAGTATCAATGTCGGTTTTTATAAAAAAACCAATATAGATAGATTGGTATCAGTGTCGGTTTGTATAATGAACTGATAGAGATGATATATTATCAGTGTTGGTTTTTATAAAAAAAACTAATAGAGATGATATAGTATCAGTATCGGTTTTTTGTGAAAACCGATAGAAATAATATAGTATTAGTGTCGATTTGTATAAAAAACCAATAAAGATAATAATATATCAGTATCGTTTTCTATAGAAAAACCGATAGTAACATTCATAGTATCAATGTCGGTTTCCTTTTAAAACTAATGGTAACGTGCATATTTCTATCGGTTCCCAATGAAACCGACGGAGACGTACCAAATCCTTAGTCAGTTCCCAACAAAACTGACTGAGATGCCACTCCTCACCGCAACAAAAGATTCTGCTCCCCGCATCCAACCCAAACCCTCGACGCTGCACCTGCCTCCCCGTTCTTCCCCAATCCCTCGCACGCTCGAATTTGGCACCGGGTACTACGGCCACAGCAGCATCATGCGGGGTGGCGGCGGATACGCCTGAGATCCGGCGGGGAAGTCCTCTTGGATGGCTAGATCGGCCCGACCGCCGTCCATCGCCCGCTCGCCTGTGCCCAAACCCTCACGCCGCTTCCTCACTACCTCTACCCCATCGTCGGAGATGCTGTGTACCGGCTGTCGCGTCTGCCCTGATAGAATCGACCCAGGAGCAAGGGTTGCGGCGGTCGGTCATAGAGGTGAAGGTGAAGTGCAAGGTCTTCGAGCGGCAACCACTAGATCTGGTGATTGTGTGCTCCTTCTTCACCCACAGCTGCGGCCGCCGCAAACTTGTCAGCTACCCTGTGAACACCAATTTCTTCTTTTCCTCTAGGATTTGTTGAGATTCCTCTTCCTATTTTTCCCCCTCGCATTCTTGCTTTTTATTTTCTGTTGGGCTCGTTTGATCCCCTCAGTTGCCTTCTTCTGCTGGTGTAGGTCAACTTGCATCGGGCCGATGGATGATACATAGTCATTGAGGAGTGCAATGGCAGGCAGACCAGGTTTGATCAAGTGCAGCCTTGCTCTACTGTAGCTATTCCTTCCCCTTGTGCAAACATGTAGGTTTCAGCGCTAAACATGTTGTACACATTTTTTAGTATGTGTTCAATCTTGGTTTAGTACAAAGGTGCAATTTGGGTTCTTCGATTCAATATTGAGATGAGCTCGGTAATTGCTTTATGCATTGATTGCTATTAGTGATAAAATTTCTCAAGTAGCAAATGTCGAATGCTTTAAGAAGAATTTATTCGAATTGCTTTATGTATTGATTCTAATTGCTTTATGTATTGATTGCTATCAGGTACATCCATATTGAATTTATTTCTAAACTCAATTTTCTTTGAAATTTCTTCCATTAGTCCATTATGCCTGGTTAGTATAGCTAGCATGCTATCAATGTGTCTTATTTGCTGCTTCTCCATGAAAAACAGAGACAGAGTGTCTTATTTGGTTGCATTATAGGTTTAGGTTGGCTTTCTTAGCCATTGTTCAGCTCCAGATGATGCTTAGTATATTTTTTTGTTGAGGTAGCCATCAACCTATAGTTCATCGTTGATCTTGTCTTTTTTTTACCTTGAAAATATCCTTTGTTGTGACTTAGTGTGTGTTTGTTTCATTGTGATGCTAGAACTGGTTTTGCTAGAGTTCCCTCTAATGCTCAATCAGATCTTTTTTTTCACATTTGTGCAGATGGCAAGAGGGCATACTTTTTTCGTTTCCTTTTTTGGAGCATGTTGCTCATCTAGAGTTCTGATAATTGTTTGATTTTACAAGGTTGAAGTGGTAAAGTAGTGGCCATGTCATTCATCTTACCATGTTTTGAATTGCGACCATCATTGCATAAGTATTTTCAGATTGCTCAAATTAAGATGATGAGTTCATTCTATGATTCTCAGTCACTACGTCATGTAACTTCCCACTAATGCGTCTATACATAGTTTTGACCTTCCTTATGATTGCTAATGATCTTATTGATTATTATGATGCCACCTCATAGAATGTTATCTTAGCTTGCTGATTGATCCTGGAAACATAGAGGTTGGTGTTATGATATGTAAACAATATTATATATGTGAATGCGATATGCATGTGTACTGACTGTTAAGTATGTTTGTGTTTTATATTGTGAACGAATGTGATATACGTGTTGTAATAAAGTGGTTGTGTTCTATGAATGCGATATGTGCATATTGTATGTAATCTATACTGTGTTAATGTGATATGTGTGATACTGTGATATATGATGTTTTTGGGGAGGGTGGATAAATGAGATTGCACACCCCCTCATCACTATTGGTTCTTTATAAGAAGCGATAGTGATGAGGGTGTAAAAACCTATTGCAAATCCAAATCTCTAATATGTGGTTATCTCTTAAGCCTTTCCTTTTTTTTGGCATTTATAACTATCATATCATAATGGCTCCCTACAATTTGAAGTAATCTTCTCATTCGTCAATCGTTGCTAAAAGTTTAGTTCGTACTATGAGTACTCGTGAAACTTACATAAGTTTTCGTTGCAGCGATCACTTCATTTGTTTCATGCTGTACCCGAAGCAGAGCTGATATATGGTCCTTGACTCATCCAGAACCCCACTGGAATCTTACGATGAATTCACCTGTGTCTTAAATACGTAAGAAAAATACATACACAAACATACATAACGTAATTTGTTTTATGATACGATAGTTACTTGTTGTTGTTGACATTCGAGTAGGGTTTTCAAGCATTACGCGACCAAAAAAGGGGGCAACATGATCCTGCGAAGGGGTCAAATAAGATGTTTTGCTACGTCCACCCATGGGTAAGAAGACACTTGTAATGCTTTAACATAATTGCACTAGTAAGGAAGGGTATTACCAACTGTACAAATTCCATACATTATTATTTTATTTGAAGTGCCACAAGCAACCTCCAGGCAGTGTTCTTTGTGGATACTACGTCTGCGAGTTCCTCAGGATCAACGGGAGGTACAGAAGAAACCCCTAGGACGTAAGCCTATACAAATTGGTGATTCAAGATTATTTAATGTTTTCTTCTTAATTTCACTATTGTTTAACCTCTTTATTGCCTACTTTATTATTACAGGTGAAGATTGAAAAGACCACTTTGGCACTCACTGATGATGACCTTCACAATGTGCAAAAGGACATGTGCCAGTTCATTCGTCGTGAAGTCATCCATGAGAGAGGTAGTTTCTTTTACTAGGGAGGTGAAGTGGCGAAGTATCCTAGACTTTGTAATTGGGAGACGAGGATAAACGGGCCGTGAACACTGATGTTTTCGGCGTATTTCGCCTGACAAGATTCCGCTAACGGGTGCTTACTCCTGGACGGAAAATATGGTTCTAGATGAGGGCATCTTTGCTGGCCGGCTCACCCGGATATAGGCGGCAGTGCATACGAGGTGAAGGAGCCACTGGCCCAGCGACACGCCCGGCCGTACTCGCCCGCGGGCGGTGACCCTCGCCCCTCACAGGCGGGCGTTCTGAAACAGGGCGGGTCCTCAAGGCCTCGGCCCTTTCGGGTGAGAAGGCGCTGCGCCACGAGTGGGCTGAAGCAGGTTCGGTCGGCTCCACCCAATGGCCTGACCCATACTCTGTGGCCCGAGGCGGAGGTTTCAGTGGCGCTGCAGTGAGGCTACTGTCTTGGCCCTGACCAAAGTCGATCGAAACGTCCTCTTGCTTAAGGCGTGAATGAATGTGTTTTCGGCGTCATTCATATTCCGCAGGTGGCGCTGGCAGACCACTTGGCCTCCCTAGCGGTGGTCAATCAGGCAAACACTCGACCTCGCCCGGTGACCACGGTTTAGTAGCGCTTTGCGGTAGGGACTACTGTGTGACTCTGGTCGTCGACCACTCCCTGCCTTGGCTGTGAATGGGCCTTCGACCCGGGGTTCGTTAACGCCTCCCAGCGCCTCCTTTGGAAAATCGAACACGCCTACGCTTGAAAGGACTCTAGCGGTCCCGGGGCTATGGTCTCAAGAACAGCTCAAAGTCAGATAAACACAAAGCGAACCTCGATTGATTAAACACAAAAATGACCCGACCCATATCAAGGTTCTTTACATTTTGCAAAATTATAATGTCTAACATTATTCGTAGTCCCGTGGAGGGCTTACTGTTGGCGATATCGATGGCGATCACTTTCGGGCATGGGGCTCGGCTTGGAAGCGCGGCGTTCGACCTCCTCGTCGGTCAGGTTCTGGCGATCCCTTCGCGGCGTTGTCGAGTTAATACCATTGTAGAAGGACATGCCGTTAACAAAGCGTGGAAGTGGCCCCGAGCAGCACTCGTCTTCACCGACTTCTCGGCGTGCTTTCCGGCACGAGACAACTTCGATGCCAAGTAAGCTTGTGCCCGTGCACCCGAGCAATCGGATGCAAAGCGACCGACCTTCGAAGTCGCCAACTGGCGACGATTAAGTCGGTCGTCCTCCATCTCTTTCGCGCTTGGCCAGCCACCGCCCTCGCCCGCGACCGCCCAGCGCTGCTCACGCCAATCGCGGCGCCTCGCGGCTCCGCCAGAATTCGCAATTGAAGATTGGGGCAAAATCGAAGAACACGCTTCGGCAGCGCGCCCCCTCCAAAGTCAACCGAATAACAACATCTTACCGGCGACGATGTGTCATGGCGATGAAAGCTTGCGGAGTCTCCTCCTCGAGTTTTCGCGCGTATGCGCTGAGCAACAACCTTGGCATTGTTGGCCTCCGTTAGGAAGGACTCGTTCAGTTACCCTCGCTTGCGGCCCAGCCGCAAGCGCTCCTCTGCAGAACATTGGCCATCTCATTCATCATCCGGCGGGCCTCCTGCCGCCACGACGCTCGTCTTGCTGACTTCCGAGCCTCATGCGCTCAGGCGATTGGTCGCGGTCCTCCTCATGGCCAGTCCTATGGCGTCACTGACGGAGAACCGGACTTGCCCTCGGCGCTCCCGAGGTATGTGCGACCGGTGGCGCATGTCGCTGCGAGATCGGCAAGATTCGATAGGGCGGGAAAATTTTGGTACAACTTACCCGCGGCGGCGGTCAACCCCTGCGTGACGGCATCGGCCTCTGGCGGAAGATTGAGTCGACCCGGCTCGCAGAATCTCCTCCATCGATCTTGGCTCGCGAGAGCCCTCCTGAGATTCCCAATCCCAAGATTCCGCCTTATCATCCGGTAGCGAGCAGGCGCCCTCGCCGAGTGGTCATGCTTGCAGACTAAGATGGGCGGTGGCGTGAATCCCCGTGGTGCGTCGGCAGCCCTGCAAGCGGCAAGACCTCTGGCGCCACCGTGGCGGGTGATAACCCACGCCGCCACCACCGACTCCTCTTCCTTTGCTCCCTCGGCGGCGGTGGCGGCAAGGCTTCGATGCGGGGCGGCGGCATTTCGACCACCGCCCGGCGCAGATCGCTCCGCCATCGCCGACCCCGATCTGGCGGCGAGCAGTGGCGATCGCCCGAGCTTCGTGTTGACTCCCGCGGTGATTCGGCACGACCGCGGGCACAACTGGCGAATTCGTCGGCCGCGGCGGAGACACGATAGCAAGCGCCTCCGCCACTTGCTCGGCCGGGATGGCGCATCCCAACTTCTGCGGAGGAGTGGCGGCGTCGTTTCAATAGCAATTCCGCCACCTCGTCGACTCTCCCCAAAAGTCCACAGGTTAAAGGTCGATCGGGGAGCAGCTCAAGCGGGTAATGACGAAACAAACAAACCAAACTAACAGCAGCAGAAGCGGAGTCTTGAACAACTTGGCGCTCTCTTGGCCCGGCCTCTCCGTGAACATCTCCCTCATAAGGCGCGTCCCGGGGTGTTCGCTTGAGAACCGCATGACGAGACCTCACGCCTGGCGCCCTCCAGCGGTCGTCGCTCGATGGCGGCCGAAATCATACTCCTCCTTATGGATCGTGGGCCACTGCCATCGCTAGAAGATGATCCGCGCCCGTCGTGGAGACCATAGTGCGACTCGAGGCAGCCTCCTCACAGCCAGGTTTCGCGAAGCGCGCCTTCTCTTCTCCTTCCTCAGGTTCTCCTGCGCTCTTTCGGCGGACTCTGCAACTCGGCCTTCTTGCGGACCTCGCCCTCATCTCCTTCTCCCGTGACCATGCACAGAAGATGCTCAAGTAAGCCTGAAAGGGTAATGGCTCTATTCGGATCGAAACACAAGGAGTTAAAGCGAGCGCGAGGGGAAATAAAGAACCACAATTACCAAATTAGGCGGTTTTCCGAGAAGGGCTCGGGGAGCCGCCGCCCACCAGTGGCCTTCACGATCAGGCGGCTTTCACACGGCCTCTACCTCCGGCGAGGTCGAGCGCTCCATCCTCATGAGATGCTCCCTCGTACTTTCGAACATCGGGTGAGGCTGTCCATAGGGGTTGCCGGCGCCTCGCCATAAACGTCAGCAGCGTCACCGTCGAGCCTCGCCTCTTGAACCAGCGAGCTGCTCGAGAATCACCTCCATCTTCCTCTTCTCCTTCGCATCCATGCGGTTCCATTCGGAGTATCGCCTCGGGGCGCCTCCGTAAAAGCCGGTATTTGTCCCCACATTAGGATGTAGAACCATTGATGCCATCCTGTTCGGCGAGGGCAGCTTCATGTCGGCGTACTCCGACGGCGGGTTGGACCATTGGATGGATGGTCGCGATCGGCGCCCGATCGCCCGCCGTCGACTTTCCCCAGTGTAGCGTGTGGAAGAAAGTACCTCTGAGGGCCAATGGGGCTCGATCCCAAGGAAGGCCTCGCCGCGGCGTGATGAAGATCGCAATGTATGTAGCAGCGGTGGGGATTCCGGATGGTGGGTCTCCACCTTAGAAGTGAAAGAAGCCAGCGGACAAATGAGTGAAGGAAGGCGAACCAGCGCTTCGAAGAAGGGAAGCGGAACAACGATCTCGTCGGCGGGCTCCGGAACCCGACCCGTCGGCACCCTCCGCCGAGACACATCAGCGGGGAAGAACAGCTTCTTCGCCCGGGCCGAACGCGAGCAGCCGAGAATGGAGCACTCCGGCCCGTCATCTCTGAAAAAGCGGGACGACAAGCGAGAAAAGCGCGGCGGTGAGTCCCTCTCCTAGGGCTTTGGCTTCCCTCGAGTCGCCAGCGTCTTTTCCTCTTTCGCGATGAAAAACGGCGCGACAAGGCGAATCCGCCAGTGGTCCCCCTTTTGGCTTATAAAGCGCGACCCGGCCAAGACGCGTCAGCAAAGGCGACGACATCGCGGAAAAAAGCGGCGTGTTTTAGCTCGGCCGTCATGACAGTTCGGCGATCTGTATCCGATTCTCGATCACCTGCATCAATTCACAGCAGCGGCTGACCGGCGAAGGCCTCGCCGGGCGGTGGCGTCGGCTCCTCGAGCCTGTCCGACGAAGGCCGCCTCGGCAGAAGAAAAACAGAGACCGCTATGGCCTGAAGGCCCGAAAAGACTCACTAACTCAGCTCGGGGCTCGACCAAGTCGTGGAGCTCCGGACGCCCAGCCACCAAGTGGATCCTTACCGCCGGCGGAAAATCGAAGCGGAGGCGAGATGAGTGAGCCCCAGTGGGCCTCTAGTTGGGTGGACGGACCAATCACCTTCATCGTGTTCAAGACCATACTTCACTCACCGCGGGCCGTCGGCAGGTGTGACAGCCATGCTCCAGGTCGTGAGGGCGACACGGGGCCGTCTGAGATCGAGTAAAAAGGTTCTCATGGGTGCGCCCCAGGTCGGACGCCTGCAGCGGGATAACGTCCGCTCGAAAATGGTTCTCTCCTTCGGGAAGCCACGGGGCCCCTCGGACAAACCCGCTATTAGCTCGCCACGAGCACGGCGTTCAAGCCAACGATATAGCAAGCTAGCTCACCTCAGGTCCCACACTGCCCGGACCAGGCGTATTTGTGGGAAACACGGCCCCGCCCTCGCTCAGCTTGGGGCGGGCGCCTCTATCTCTCTCCGGTGAAAATCACAGACCTTGCGGGTACATCGGGATCGCGGCGCAAATGGGCGCCTCTACGCTACGAGTAAACCCCGACCCGGCTCTCCAGGCACCTTTCGAGGGCTCGGAAACTCCATCCACCGGATCTTTCGCTTGCAAGGGAGTTAGCAAACAACCGTTTGGTCGGGCATCGGCAACCAAGGGCGCCTCATCCGTGAAAGCGCTTGCAGTGCTCAGGCGATTTTGGGCAAAGGCTCGAAATCCACCAGCGGGTCGCCTCTACACCACGAGGTAAACCCCGACCAGCTCTCAGGCACAGCTCAGGGGCTCAAAACTCATCCGCCACGGATCTTTCATGGAGCAAAACCGACCAGATCTGCCGTGGGACATCAAAATCACGGAGCCGGTCGATCGGTCCTAAGACACCAAAGATCGGCCACATCGAGCGGCGACCTTGGCGAGATCCGTCGGACGGGGTAAGCCCCGGTCTCAGGCAGATCCAGGGCTCGGGGGCTATTAGCAGCGGATACCAGGACATGGGTATCTCCAGCGACCAGGAGAAGCTTATGGGCCGTCAACACGCTGGGAGCCTCGAACAGAAGGTTCTACTGGAGGGCCCGATACCAGGCAACTCGACAAAAGGCGGTCAGGCCAACACAATGGTCGAGGCGCCCCGAGCGATACTCAAAGCAAGCTGGAAGGCGGCCGTCAGCCAGCGCAAAGGCATTGGGTTCCGGCAAGCCAACCCAGAAATCTGGTCAGAGCCGGGCCTTCTGGTGACGCCCTGGCTCTGACATCTGGGCGCTCAGGATGCCCCAGCCAGGTAGGACAAACCGGAGCTTGAACAAAGCACCAACCATCTTCACCGAAGGCGGGCGTCAAATCGACAGGTCTCCATCGGGGTACCTATCAAAGGCCGCGGCGGCTCATCACGACCAAGCCAAGACGGTAGCGCGCCTTCAAAACAATTCCCGAAGGCCAGCGCTGGCGTACGACCTTACAGAGGCGGTCTTGGTTCCGGGAGGCAAATGCATCCACGCCTCCTGACTTAGAAGCGCAAGGCGTTACAACTACCCGTCGAGAGGAGATGCAGTCGATAACGACCGCGGCGAAACCGGAGACTCCTGGGCAGGAGCCCCATCCATTTTCCCTTTATACACTCGTGCTAACCTCGGGTGTAACTTTGTCTCCCGGGCTATATAAGGGAGAGCTTGGCCCTCGGAGGCCTGGCGTGGGAACATCGAGCCACAGCACCCCAGAGTTACACTAATAGCCACTCGAGGCGACCCCACATGCGCAAGGCGCCCAGAGCCAGCTCGGCCTCGCTTGTAACACGGCCGGGTTGCCAGAATCGATATCAGACCACCTCACTGCTGGGTAAGACAGGCCAAAGAACCGGTTATAAATCTTGGACCCCTCTCTTTCTCTCTTTGGGTCTAACCATTCGAGGAGGCGAGGGCATTGGCCCCTGGGACTACAAATTTACTTGCAGTTCACGTGCTGCAGAGCAACTAGCTAGCCTCGAAATTGCTAGCTATTCCCTCTGAAACAAAACAAATTCAGAATTTACATCATAAACATATTATGACATATATTTTAAAAATCAACTTAGATTACATATTACACATCACGTACAACACATCTATTTGAAAACAATTCAGATATATTAACCACTTGAATCCATAACTACAATTCACAAATTCTGACACAAGATTCACAAATTAACCTATGTGATAACTAACAAATTCACAACTCATCATGTCGGAGTAGAGTGGTGCTGCTATACGCATTTATGACCTCACACAACAAGAAGGTCTAGAGTTTTCCTCAAATTCCTATCGACTTATTCCAGCGGTTGTAGCGCATTTCAAGCAGTCGATGGAAGACTAAAATCTTGTATGTGCATAAATTGGTAATCTGAACCAATTATTGCAAGATTGGCAAACCTTGAGTTGTTGGTAGTCTTTTATCCGTTAAGTCAACAATGCATTTTCCACGTACTCTGACGACTTGTAAATTTTCATCTATGGTTTGCTTGGACACTACGTGTGAGTTGAGAAACCCAGTTGGTTGTTTCTCTTTTTTTGCTTCAATGATCATGTATCTATATATACAAAAGCAAGGATCATATATATATATATATATATATATATATATATATATATATATATATATATATATATATATCGGTATGACACAAATATAGACCATGGTTGCACACACTTACAATTTCCTAGCATCTCATGAGGTGTGGCGTCGAGGGCATCGAGGTTGTAAAAGATCGAACAAGTGCGTTGAAATGAACCACGAAGACCATGATGACTAGTGTAAGAAATATTGTTCCTCCTTGAAGTTGGCCGAGATACTCAATACATGTTGTGTCAGCGGCTTGTTGGCTTATTCCATACACCAATTTTGCAATCTAATGCAAGCTATTGAAAGCATCATTGCGCGCTATTCTTGTACGAGCGGTTATCCTAGCTTCAATTTTTGGGCCAATAGAAAGTCGAGGGATCTCTGTGGTCTACTTTGACTTACCCTTATCACATACATCGTATATCATAAGTGCGTCTTCATGGGAGATAGTACGGCCGTGAAATACCGGCTGTTCCCATAGAACCTTTGTAGTCGATTTGGTGGCATGCTTCGGTGTAGCACATGGCTCCGGTAGTGCTAGTAGCTCCGGTGCAGTAGGTGGTTCATATTGTGCATGTAGCCGGATCTTTCGGGATGGTCGTCGAAGGAGATGTCCCTCTTGGGTTTTGAATGAATGTGCTAATGACATATCCTAATGTCACGATCTAAATGGTTTGGAGGCATCTCGGTTTAACGACCTGAAAATTTAATACACATCGACATTCACCTTTGCGTAACTTCAGCGCTCCCGTTACTGTCCTTTACAGGATGGATATCGTGCCCCAAGCGACCTCGGGAGAACAAAGCCATAGACAAGCCTCACTTGGAATTGCCGTGGCCATCTACATAAGGGTATATAATTAGCTAAAACATCCAACAAGTCTATCTATGGAGCATTCTAGATATATATTATCTAGACATCATCAAGGATATTTGGCATCCACTAAATGCATCTCCGAGTGGACGGCCTTGCAATTTCCGACGGTTAGTTGAAATTTGAATTGCATCCAGTGCTTCTAGGGCTTGTGCGGTCATGCATGCATACCTCTGCAGCCACCCTTAGCTCCATACTTTCTTCAAGGATTCTTAGGCGATCGCCAATTCGCTTCGGCCTTTCCTCAACCCTTTCCTTAATGATTGCTACAAGCTATTCATCATGCTCGACTTTGGTTCTCTTTCTACTCAGGTACATGTTGGAGTCTTGTAGAATCCATTTTCTAGAAATAAAAACCTTTGCCTCATGTGCGATCAAGATGTTCTTTGTTTCCCAAAGTTAAGTGGAGTGTATATATCTTTCTCTCGACTACCTCGAAAGAGCCACAGGAAGATTACATGCTCAGCTATGCATCAAGATCCCAATAAGTTATTTCACTTATAATGTTATATATGGAATAATTACAAACTATATAGTTTAATATATTACGGGATGTTGGGACACATCCTCTTGCAGGGTTTGCAAAGGACACGCCATACGAAGTCGTGGGATGTGATCTTGCTCATAACAGGTTTTAGGACATGCGGGTCTAAGATCTAGGCAAATAGTGGGGAGGTCTCTTTGGATTGCCTTGTCATCCTCTCTTCTCCATTGCACAATCTTACTCGTACCCAGTGGTGTTGAGTTGTGTGGGTGGGTGTTTTTCTTGGATGGTTTTATGCGCTTCATTTTGATGTCTGAATTTTTTAAATCTTTATCTCAACAAATCATTCCCAAATGTCTTCAGTGATGAACCTATACTTCTAGAATGGAGTCATTTCCTTATTCATGTAATTCTTGATAAGTGTGCTCTTGAAGTTCTTCCACACCTTTTTCAGCCATAGCAACACATACCATTGTAGTGCGTGCATGGAGTTTTAAGGGCTCGAACAATGCAAAAATTCTATCACTAGGTTGTCGTGTTCCTTATCTATCAGCCTTCCGGATGGATAGGTGATAGGACACTTTCCTATCCAACTATATTGCATAATATTGAATGTTGTTGTTGCCTTGAATGTGGTAGGGGCCTATCTGCTTGGTCAATCGTTGTGATGGTATATCGGCTCTAAGGCCTTTTACTTAGCCCTCTTAGACCGCACCTCGGTCTTCCCATGTTACGGCTCATAAGACCGGTTAAACTGACGAGAATGAGGGGCGTCATCTTCTTTTAACTAGATTGTATTAGGTCTTAAAAGATCGAGGCAAGTTAGTAAATCAACAATTTAAAGGCGATATGTAGAAGAGGAAATAAAAGTAAATTTAAGAGTGTTAAATTTTTATCTACAATCAAGTTGGACAATTGTCTTTATCAACCTTTGTATTTGTGAGATGAGAGATATATTTCTTGCTGAAATTATGGTTCAAAAGGGTTTCTTTATTCTTTATCGGAATCGGGTTGGATAGTTATTATTATCGGCACTTTATTTGTGGGATGAAATATTTTTTATCGCTAGGTAGATTATATTTCTAAAAAGATTTTTATCTTGAGAATAAGGAAAGATAAGAGGTCACTTAACTCTCTTTCACCACTCCATTTAGAATTCAACATGACTTAATTTACCTAATTATCTTAGAGTAAAAGTCTTAAGCAGTGAATTAAGAGACAAAAAAGTTGGTGTTTAAGCACCAAGAACTCCTCGAGAGCGTCTTCACTATACCTATTATAGAGAAGAGCGTGAAACATGAATAAGAACAAATTAAGAGAAATGACAAAGAAACTTGGTGTCACAGTACCAGAATTCCTCAAGGGTAAGCGCCTCTAGCCATGCCTACATCTAAAAAGAAAAATGATAAAAAACTTGGTGTCCAAGCACCAAGAACTTTTTGAATCACGCACTCAAGCAGCTTATGGATCCATGTGTGACCGCCCACGTTAATGGGTTCAGGACCATTTCCTAGCCTTAGCTCCTATTTTTATTTGTTGGCCTTAGCTATTTACACACCACGGATATATTACATCATAGAATTTAAATTCCTATTAAAAGCTGGTCTCTAGAACACACAATCTATCCCTAGGTCTTTATGTGCAATTTATCTAAATGAGCATCATAAGAATGAGCATAAATTAGAGTGCAATGCATTAATAAAGAGATAGAACATGAATACATAATTACGGTGAAATGAATACATGCCATACATTGCACACAGATATAAAATGAATTATACAAAATGAGTTCTTCACTACATTTGGTCTCTAAATCAAACAACGACATAATTCTTGACTAAATGAACCTATCTAACCTATCATCATGTAATGAAGTATTATACATGATGGTAATGCAATTATTAAATGCAATTATATAGATGCGTAAGAGAGATAACAATTGATCTAATGAAGTATTGCGGTGAAAAGAATTAACAAATGTAGTGCAAAGCTTAATATTGATGAAAATTTATTCTCATATGCTTTTGTTCAAAACATGAAAAGCTATTTTAGGTTTAATATTATGGACTTTATGAGCAAGGAAAGATAACTAGTGCTCAAGTAGCTTATAACGACCTCCATTTTTATAAATGCAAAAATGGAAATCTAATGTTGTTACTACTAGTCCCTAGATCGATAGCTAGTATGCACATTTACAACAATTGGAATCACAACCATACATCATGATATTAATGTGAAAGTTAATTATACAGCGTATTTATACAAATCGAGTAAATAATCATAGCATAGGAGAAGCAAACTCTTGTAGTGTGCCATTCAACCCTCGGGCAAGCTGACAAGGTATAAATCTATAGACACTACAAGAAAAGTGATTATACGTGGCGAAAGCGTCGTGGCGTTGTCAACTTTGTCATGAAAATCTATTTTACGTGGTGACATGTTTATGTTAGTCGTCATTAAATCTTTTGAAACATAAAATTTCGTCATGAAACTAAAATCTGAATCGTCATTAATTGTATCAAGCGCCGTCGCCCATAATCTTTTGTGTGAAACATAAATTTAGTCATTAAACTAAAATACGAATCGTCATAGAATGAGTCGCGATTTTTGGGTTGGGAAGCGATCGTTGCTAGAACCTCTGGCGGTGAAGCCCTAATCTAATTTTTCCTTGTTCTTTGGAACCTCTGGCGGTGGAAGTCCCCTCACGGAGGAAGTTCCTAGTGCCTGCACTCCATCATAGCTAGAGGTTTTCCTTGTGGCGTGAGATTCTCCTAGTGGCTTGAAGGACTTACGGATCAATGTGTTGCTTCCTATAGCACGCATACGGATCATAGCTAGAGGTTATTTTTTCTCGTTCTTCGTTTGCATGCTTATTTTATTTTTAGATTGATTTATTATTTCTCCAGCAAGTGATTGATCTGAAATTTTTGATTGGTTAATTCCTCATAAATCTTGATTAATCTCGTAATTAGGGTTTGATCAATTTTCGTCATTATTGATACAGTCATCTTGCGAAGGTCATAACTCTAGATCCGTATATCCGATCGAGCTGATTCTTGTTGGATTAGTTTCAAAATTGAATCTAGTTTGTACAGTTAAAATTTCGCATCAATCCAATGGTGCAATCTTCAGGAATTACTATTTTTAGTGAATGTATATCATTCTGTTTTTGTGGACTGTTTTAGGACTGATTTTGACATATTGTTTGCCATGTTCAATTATGCATTTTCTTAGATGGACAGAAGTTGGATTCAGGGTAAACAATTTACCCCATATATCAAAGGTGTGGGAGAGTTCATGCAATTTGTGAAAGAAAGATTTGATGAGAATGTTGAGATACTTTGTCCACCGTGCATGCCTTAATCAAATAGCAAGACCTCGTTCGGATGTGCATGATCATATTCACATATATGGGATGTCAAGTGGATACACAAAGTGGGTTTATCATGGAGAATCTGTTGATGCTGATGTGCATGAATCTCAAGTGCATTTTGATGAAAATGTTGAGCATATGGAAAATTACGGTCGATGGGTTGTGTCTGCGACGAGGATGACAATGATGATGATGGTGGATTGCGAGAGATGATAGAAGAGCTGTATACGCTTGGGACCAAAGTGGAGAACATCCAAAGTTTGCTAGAGTGCTCGAAGGCGCCAAGTCACGGACTTTGCCCGAATCTAAAGTATCAAGATTCTCTTTTCTTGTGAATTACTTCATATCAAGTCATACAATCGAATCGATGTCTGACATTTAATGCACTCTTGAAGTTATTGGTGATAGCATTCCCTCATTGCAAACTTCCCAATTCATATTATGAATTAAAGCAATATCTCAAGTGAATTGGGTCTTGGATATGATTCTATCCATGTGTGCGTGAATAAGCGTGTCTTTGGGAAGGAGTATGAGAATAGAGATGAATGCGATATCTCACGGTGAATCAAGATGGAGATGCAGATGGTAAGAAAGTGGTTCCTCAAAAGTTGTTGAGACATTTTCACTCATACCTAGATTGAAGGGGTTTTTGCTTGAAAAAAGCGGCGAGAGGACACACATGGCACAAGTTGAGGCGACAACCAAATGATAATGAAATGAGTCATCCGGTGATGGTGAGGCGTGGAAAGACTTTGATAGGAAATATCCATTGTTTGCGGATGATGCAAGGAACTTGAGTTGGGCATAGCTCTTGATGGCTTCAATCCATTTGGCAATATGACGCCGTTATATGTGGCTGTACTTGTGATGCCTTATAACATGCCCGTGGGTATGCATGGATGAATCGGCGCATGATGGCCTTACTCATCCCGAGTCCAAATGCCTGGAAAGGATTTTGATGTTTTCTTGGAACCTCTCATAGAAGAGTTGCGAACTATGGAATGGTGTCCCTACTTACGATGCTTTTCTTGGTGCGATGTTCAATCTTAGTCTTTGCAATAATTTGGTGCATCCATGATTACCTGCTTTAGAGCGCGTTGTCGAGGCGAACTACAAAAGGTTATTATGCATGTGTTCATTGTGACAAAGATGGTTGTCACGGGGCATAGGAGGAAGATATGTTACATTGGCCATCGTCGTTTTAGCAAGGGACAACAATATGCGGAAAAACAGCTTTTGATGGACATCATGAAAAGCGTGACAAGCGAGAGTTTAGTAAAGAGGCTTTTGGAGCAACTAGAGAAGGTCAAAGATGTTAGACGGAAAGCATCCTCGAAATAATAAAAGAAGCGTCAAGAGGAGAGCGAGCCTCGGTTATTTAGCGAAAGGCTATATTGTTTGAATTGCCATATTGGGTAGAATTGAAGGCGACAATCTTGATGTGATGCACATCGAGAGAAATATATGCATGAACCTTCTTGGCACATTCTTGGATATAGAGGGAAGACAAAAGACACTATTAGTGCTAGGCTTGATTTGCAAGATATGGGCATAAGGCGTGAATTGCATTTAGAGTACAAGGGCAACTCATATAGAATTCCTCCGACATGCTATACCTTGAAAAAGGAGTATAAGCTTGCATTTTGTGAATTTATTAGAAGTTAAATTTCGAGATGGTTTTGCTTCCAACTTATCTAGATGTATTAGTCTTGATGGATGCAAGTTACAAGACTTGAAAACTCATGATTATCCTCCTCTGAGAGAGTTTTACTGTTGGCCTTGAGGTATCGTCTTGAGGGATATATATAACAATTGCGGAGTTGGGTAACTTCTTTAGAAATTGTGTAGTAAAACTCTAAAGGTAGATGTCTTTGCGGCGACTTAGAGCACAAATCGAGTCATTCTATGCAAGCTTGAGAAAATATTTTCTCGACCTTCTTTGATGTGATGGTGCACTTGTTTGTTCATCTAGGATGAGGCAATTCTTAGAGGTCGTTCAATTTGGATGGATGTACCCAATAGAGCGTCGACTTGGCACTTTAAAAGGTTCGTGAGGAATAGGGCAAGGCGAAGGGTCCATTGCGAGGCATATGTAGTGAAGAGGCCATGACATTTTGCTCCTCAGATACATAGACGATGTTGACACAGTTGTCGGGAGGGCGAAGTGGGGATGGATTTGTAGAAAACACGGTGGATTGTGGCGTTTCGTTTTTATGCATGGTGTTAATTTAGTAGGTTCTGTAGAGTTACATTCCTTGATGGTGAACTTGACAAGCTTATTTGGTTTGTGCTAAATAATTGTGAAGAGGTTGATCCATACATGAAGTGAGTAATCATTTATATTGAACTTAATTTTATGAAATTGTGGACTTAATGTAATGCTATGCTTCATTTTTCTGTTTTGCAGAATGTTTAGAGAGAGTTAGAAAGAAGGGCAAATGATATTGTGAAGGGTGATGGTGGATTTGAAATGGTTCAAAAAATATGTAGCGGCGAAGGTGAGGTTCTTGATCACCTAAATTGTGGTCAGATCTCCGGTTAGGATTTACTCATGAGTACTTATTAATGGTGTTCGGTACAACACCATTGATCGTGAAGAAACATGAAGACCGAGAATAGTTCCATCATGGCGGAGGGTACACATAATGGCACATTCACTTTGAATTTTATGGTTCATTGAAAGAGATCATTGAGTTGGCATATAACTCGGATATACAAGTTAAATCGTCGGTGGTTCTTTTTCGATGTGGTTGGTATGATCAAGATGGAAAGAGGAGAGGCATTGCAAGCGATGAATATTTCAAATCCATCAATATTGAAATTTGGTACAAAATGAATCCTTTTTTGTAAACAAAAAGATATTTTACTTACGGACACTAATTGGGCAAAAATTGGCGAGTTGTGCGAAGTTTGAGCATAGGCATATATATGATGTGGCTGAAAATGAGATGACCAATAATGTTGGGCGTATACCAAGAAGATGACTAGAACTATGGGCAAAAGGTTGCCGTCCATTTAGAGGGATGAGAAGGCCATAAGTACAAAGTTTGCATCGGTGGCATTCAAATTGAGCATCATGTCCTATCCTCACTAGTTGGAAGGTACAAGAACAACACATCTCATTTGGATAATTTCATGGGAAAATTATGCGTAAGTGATTTCATTCTTGGCCATAAACAATTACTCTTCTTCCACATTAGATTGCATAATTCATTAATGTGGTTCATTCAACTTTCTAGAACCACGGCGGACACCAGTGATAGGACAACCAAGGATGCATGTGCTGAAATTTTGAAGGGTGGGGTCGACAATCTAGGTATTCTTTGAAGAAGCGGTTTTCGATGGTATCGAAAGCGAAATTAGTACAACATCCCGGTACCTACCATGACAGATGAGGAGTGGAAAAACTTGTCCAGAAAATGGTACGACCGAAAAGCAAGGTATGGTCTATGAATATACTATTCAAATTCCATTCATGAATGTAATGCCTAATGGAATCATGTTGTGGAAATATCTGAAAAGAACAAGCAAAATCGTGCCAAAGTCAAGTTCCATCAAGCCCACGAGGTCTCATGACTACATTGCACCTTGCCATGCTACGGTAAATCTTGTTCCTTTGTCTCATTATTCATTTTCCATCCACAACACTTGATAGGAATCTTGCTAGTAGGCGACCAAGAAACCTTGATAACCAAAGAGATAAATTAGATGCACTTATTTAGTTCAAGCCATATGTAGTTAGGAAGAACTTTTCTACTTGATACATTTTATTTTGTTTCTTTTTCCAATTGTAGAAGGAAAAACAAAGATCAGCAGTTCACTGCTGTGGACATGTTCAAGGAGTGCCACAACACAAGAAGAAGGACTAATTGAACTTTTGCAGCAGCAATTGTAGTCTATTTTTTGATTCATGCCATTTTTGAGTTGAATCGTTCGTGCCATTTTTTCTATTTGATAGTGGCAACTTTATAATGCTTAGTAAGATCATGGTAAAATTTGTAAATTTACGCTGTTGAATATCCTGTTTGTAGTGGCACATTTAGTTTCTGCGTAATATGGTTCTCTTGGCACTCTTATCTTCTTTGTGAAACTAGAGGTTTTCAACCACGAGTTGAACCCACATGGTTGCATTCGGTAGAAACTAAGCCTGCCAAATGCTTGCACATGTGCCTTTGAAAAGGAAAGCATTTATATATATTTGTAATTTTTGCACAACTGAATATCCTGTTTGTGGTGGGCAATTTCTCATTCATTATTGTTGTTTCCTTCAGCGATTTGTGTTTAGCCTACCATTATCTCTAATTGGGGTATACTGCTTGTTTCCTTCACATGTGCAGGAGGTTTGTTGTACTTTATACACATTAAATGCATGGTGCTATTTCTTCTCAGCGATGTGTATTGGGTTGGTATTGATAGTCCAACAACTAGTCTTTTCAAAATTTTGCATAAGACACGAGATAAAGGTGATATGCCTTTTGGTGAAACTAGCGAGTTAATCTTGGAAGTTGGTTTCTTCGTCGATTCATCTTGAGTTAGTCGATTACAATCTAGCTTCTAACAGAAAGCGGCTCAAAATGATTACCATTGCCTGTTAGTACTAGTCCTTACATGAATTCTTAAATCCTAGTGTAACATAACATGCACGCCCATATAATATGGACACGAAGTCTCGATATTATTACCATGTTGCCCCATAAAGTCTCGATATCCCCAATCCATTATGTACTAGTGTGAGAAGCATGAGCATCGGCGTCAAGCCAAACCATCGAAATGGGGAAGAGTGCAAAGCGCAAATGACAAGCTAGGCGGGAAGCGGCCTCGCTCCTGGCGGCCCGGGTTGCCTCGCCTCGGCGGCGAGTTGAAGCGGCGCGTCGGGCCCCTAAGGACTGGCAGAAAAGGCGTCGTCTTCGTCGTCCCGAACTCCGCCCGCCTCGGCCTCGTCGTCAGAACCTCAGAGTGCATGGCCGCCACCATTTCGCCGTCACGTATTGCCACGGCCGGCGCTGGCCGGCTCACCCGGATATAGGCGGCAGTGCATACGAGGTGAAGGAGCCACTGGCCCAGCGACACGCCCGGCCGTACTCGCCCGCGGGCGGTGACCCTCGCCCCTCACAGGCGGGCGTTCTGAAACAGGGCGGGTCCTCAAGGCCTCGGCCCTTTCGGGTGAGAAGGCGCTGCGCCACGAGTGGGCTGAAGCAGGTTCGGTCGGCTCCACCCAATGGCCTGACCCATACTCTGTGGCCCGAGGCGGAGGTTTCAGTGGCGCTGCAGTGAGGCTACTGTCTTGGCCCTGACCAAAGTCGATCGAAACGTCCTCTTGCTTAAGGCGTGAATGAATGTGTTTTCGGCGTCATTCATATTCCGCAGGTGGCGCTGGCAGACCACTTGGCCTCCCTAGCGGTGGTCAATCAGGCAAACACTCGACCTCGCCCGGTGACCACGGTTTAGTAGCGCTTTGCGGTAGGGACTACTGTGTGACTCTGGTCGTCGACCACTCCCTGCCTTGGCTGTGAATGGGCCTTCGACCCGGGGTTCGTTAACGCCTCCCAGCGCCTCCTTTGGAAAATCGAACACGCCTACGCTTGAAAGGACTCTAGCGGTCCCGGGGCTATGGTCTCAAGAACAGCTCAAAGTCAGATAAACACAAAGCGAACCTCGATTGATTAAACACAAAAATGACCCGACCCATATCAAGGTTCTTTACATTTTGCAAAATTATAATGTCTAACATTATTCGTAGTCCCGTGGAGGGCTTACTGTTGGCGATATCGATGGCGATCACTTTCGGGCATGGGGCTCGGCTTGGAAGCGCGGCGTTCGACCTCCTCGTCGGTCAGGTTCTGGCGATCCCTTCGCGGCGTTGTCGAGTTAATACCATTGTAGAAGGACATGCCGTTAACAAAGCGTGGAAGTGGCCCCGAGCAGCACTCGTCTTCACCGACTTCTCGGCGTGCTTTCCGGCACGAGACAACTTCGATGCCAAGTAAGCTTGTGCCCGTGCACCCGAGCAATCGGATGCAAAGCGACCGACCTTCGAAGTCGCCAACTGGCGACGATTAAGTCGGTCGTCCTCCATCTCTTTCGCGCTTGGCCAGCCACCGCCCTCGCCCGCGACCGCCCAGCGCTGCTCACGCCAATCGCGGCGCCTCGCGGCTCCGCCAGAATTCGCAATTGAAGATTGGGGCAAAATCGAAGAACACGCTTCGGCAGCGCGCCCCCTCCAAAGTCAACCGAATAACAACATCTTACCGGCGACGATGTGTCATGGCGATGAAAGCTTGCGGAGTCTCCTCCTCGAGTTTTCGCGCGTATGCGCTGAGCAACAACCTTGGCATTGTTGGCCTCCGTTAGGAAGGACTCGTTCAGTTACCCTCGCTTGCGGCCCAGCCGCAAGCGCTCCTCTGCAGAACATTGGCCATCTCATTCATCATCCGGCGGGCCTCCTGCCGCCACGACGCTCGTCTTGCTGACTTCCGAGCCTCATGCGCTCAGGCGATTGGTCGCGGTCCTCCTCATGGCCAGTCCTATGGCGTCACTGACGGAGAACCGGACTTGCCCTCGGCGCTCCCGAGGTATGTGCGACCGGTGGCGCATGTCGCTGCGAGATCGGCAAGATTCGATAGGGCGGGAAAATTTTGGTACAACTTACCCGCGGCGGCGGTCAACCCCTGCGTGACGGCATCGGCCTCTGGCGGAAGATTGAGTCGACCCGGCTCGCAGAATCTCCTCCATCGATCTTGGCTCGCGAGAGCCCTCCTGAGATTCCCAATCCCAAGATTCCGCCTTATCATCCGGTAGCGAGCAGGCGCCCTCGCCGAGTGGTCATGCTTGCAGACTAAGATGGGCGGTGGCGTGAATCCCCGTGGTGCGTCGGCAGCCCTGCAAGCGGCAAGACCTCTGGCGCCACCGTGGCGGGTGATAACCCACGCCGCCACCACCGACTCCTCTTCCTTTGCTCCCTCGGCGGCGGTGGCGGCAAGGCTTCGATGCGGGGCGGCGGCATTTCGACCACCGCCCGGCGCAGATCGCTCCGCCATCGCCGACCCCGATCTGGCGGCGAGCAGTGGCGATCGCCCGAGCTTCGTGTTGACTCCCGCGGTGATTCGGCACGACCGCGGGCACAACTGGCGAATTCGTCGGCCGCGGCGGAGACACGATAGCAAGCGCCTCCGCCACTTGCTCGGCCGGGATGGCGCATCCCAACTTCTGCGGAGGAGTGGCGGCGTCGTTTCAATAGCAATTCCGCCACCTCGTCGACTCTCCCCAAAAGTCCACAGGTTAAAGGTCGATCGGGGAGCAGCTCAAGCGGGTAATGACGAAACAAACAAACCAAACTAACAGCAGCAGAAGCGGAGTCTTGAACAACTTGGCGCTCTCTTGGCCCGGCCTCTCCGTGAACATCTCCCTCATAAGGCGCGTCCCGGGGTGTTCGCTTGAGAACCGCATGACGAGACCTCACGCCTGGCGCCCTCCAGCGGTCGTCGCTCGATGGCGGCCGAAATCATACTCCTCCTTATGGATCGTGGGCCACTGCCATCGCTAGAAGATGATCCGCGCCCGTCGTGGAGACCATAGTGCGACTCGAGGCAGCCTCCTCACAGCCAGGTTTCGCGAAGCGCGCCTTCTCTTCTCCTTCCTCAGGTTCTCCTGCGCTCTTTCGGCGGACTCTGCAACTCGGCCTTCTTGCGGACCTCGCCCTCATCTCCTTCTCCCGTGACCATGCACAGAAGATGCTCAAGTAAGCCTGAAAGGGTAATGGCTCTATTCGGATCGAAACACAAGGAGTTAAAGCGAGCGCGAGGGGAAATAAAGAACCACAATTACCAAATTAGGCGGTTTTCCGAGAAGGGCTCGGGGAGCCGCCGCCCACCAGTGGCCTTCACGATCAGGCGGCTTTCACACGGCCTCTACCTCCGGCGAGGTCGAGCGCTCCATCCTCATGAGATGCTCCCTCGTACTTTCGAACATCGGGTGAGGCTGTCCATAGGGGTTGCCGGCGCCTCGCCATAAACGTCAGCAGCGTCACCGTCGAGCCTCGCCTCTTGAACCAGCGAGCTGCTCGAGAATCACCTCCATCTTCCTCTTCTCCTTCGCATCCATGCGGTTCCATTCGGAGTATCGCCTCGGGGCGCCTCCGTAAAAGCCGGTATTTGTCCCCACATTAGGATGTAGAACCATTGATGCCATCCTGTTCGGCGAGGGCAGCTTCATGTCGGCGTACTCCGACGGCGGGTTGGACCATTGGATGGATGGTCGCGATCGGCGCCCGATCGCCCGCCGTCGACTTTCCCCAGTGTAGCGTGTGGAAGAAAGTACCTCTGAGGGCCAATGGGGCTCGATCCCAAGGAAGGCCTCGCCGCGGCGTGATGAAGATCGCAATGTATGTAGCAGCGGTGGGGATTCCGGATGGTGGGTCTCCACCTTAGAAGTGAAAGAAGCCAGCGGACAAATGAGTGAAGGAAGGCGAACCAGCGCTTCGAAGAAGGGAAGCGGAACAACGATCTCGTCGGCGGGCTCCGGAACCCGACCCGTCGGCACCCTCCGCCGAGACACATCAGCGGGGAAGAACAGCTTCTTCGCCCGGGCCGAACGCGAGCAGCCGAGAATGGAGCACTCCGGCCCGTCATCTCTGAAAAAGCGGGACGACAAGCGAGAAAAGCGCGGCGGTGAGTCCCTCTCCTAGGGCTTTGGCTTCCCTCGAGTCGCCAGCGTCTTTTCCTCTTTCGCGATGAAAAACGGCGCGACAAGGCGAATCCGCCAGTGGTCCCCCTTTTGGCTTATAAAGCGCGACCCGGCCAAGACGCGTCAGCAAAGGCGACGACATCGCGGAAAAAAGCGGCGTGTTTTAGCTCGGCCGTCATGACAGTTCGGCGATCTGTATCCGATTCTCGATCACCTGCATCAATTCACAGCAGCGGCTGACCGGCGAAGGCCTCGCCGGGCGGTGGCGTCGGCTCCTCGAGCCTGTCCGACGAAGGCCGCCTCGGCAGAAGAAAAACAGAGACCGCTATGGCCTGAAGGCCCGAAAAGACTCACTAACTCAGCTCGGGGCTCGACCAAGTCGTGGAGCTCCGGACGCCCAGCCACCAAGTGGATCCTTACCGCCGGCGGAAAATCGAAGCGGAGGCGAGATGAGTGAGCCCCAGTGGGCCTCTAGTTGGGTGGACGGACCAATCACCTTCATCGTGTTCAAGACCATACTTCACTCACCGCGGGCCGTCGGCAGGTGTGACAGCCATGCTCCAGGTCGTGAGGGCGACACGGGGCCGTCTGAGATCGAGTAAAAAGGTTCTCATGGGTGCGCCCCAGGTCGGACGCCTGCAGCGGGATAACGTCCGCTCGAAAATGGTTCTCTCCTTCGGGAAGCCACGGGGCCCCTCGGACAAACCCGCTATTAGCTCGCCACGAGCACGGCGTTCAAGCCAACGATATAGCAAGCTAGCTCACCTCAGGTCCCACACTGCCCGGACCAGGCGTATTTGTGGGAAACACGGCCCCGCCCTCGCTCAGCTTGGGGCGGGCGCCTCTATCTCTCTCCGGTGAAAATCACAGACCTTGCGGGTACATCGGGATCGCGGCGCAAATGGGCGCCTCTACGCTACGAGTAAACCCCGACCCGGCTCTCCAGGCACCTTTCGAGGGCTCGGAAACTCCATCCACCGGATCTTTCGCTTGCAAGGGAGTTAGCAAACAACCGTTTGGTCGGGCATCGGCAACCAAGGGCGCCTCATCCGTGAAAGCGCTTGCAGTGCTCAGGCGATTTTGGGCAAAGGCTCGAAATCCACCAGCGGGTCGCCTCTACACCACGAGGTAAACCCCGACCAGCTCTCAGGCACAGCTCAGGGGCTCAAAACTCATCCGCCACGGATCTTTCATGGAGCAAAACCGACCAGATCTGCCGTGGGACATCAAAATCACGGAGCCGGTCGATCGGTCCTAAGACACCAAAGATCGGCCACATCGAGCGGCGACCTTGGCGAGATCCGTCGGACGGGGTAAGCCCCGGTCTCAGGCAGATCCAGGGCTCGGGGGCTATTAGCAGCGGATACCAGGACATGGGTATCTCCAGCGACCAGGAGAAGCTTATGGGCCGTCAACACGCTGGGAGCCTCGAACAGAAGGTTCTACTGGAGGGCCCGATACCAGGCAACTCGACAAAAGGCGGTCAGGCCAACACAATGGTCGAGGCGCCCCGAGCGATACTCAAAGCAAGCTGGAAGGCGGCCGTCAGCCAGCGCAAAGGCATTGGGTTCCGGCAAGCCAACCCAGAAATCTGGTCAGAGCCGGGCCTTCTGGTGACGCCCTGGCTCTGACATCTGGGCGCTCAGGATGCCCCAGCCAGGTAGGACAAACCGGAGCTTGAACAAAGCACCAACCATCTTCACCGAAGGCGGGCGTCAAATCGACAGGTCTCCATCGGGGTACCTATCAAAGGCCGCGGCGGCTCATCACGACCAAGCCAAGACGGTAGCGCGCCTTCAAAACAATTCCCGAAGGCCAGCGCTGGCGTACGACCTTACAGAGGCGGTCTTGGTTCCGGGAGGCAAATGCATCCACGCCTCCTGACTTAGAAGCGCAAGGCGTTACAACTACCCGTCGAGAGGAGATGCAGTCGATAACGACCGCGGCGAAACCGGAGACTCCTGGGCAGGAGCCCCATCCATTTTCCCTTTATACACTCGTGCTAACCTCGGGTGTAACTTTGTCTCCCGGGCTATATAAGGGAGAGCTTGGCCCTCGGAGGCCTGGCGTGGGAACATCGAGCCACAGCACCCCAGAGTTACACTAATAGCCACTCGAGGCGACCCCACATGCGCAAGGCGCCCAGAGCCAGCTCGGCCTCGCTTGTAACACGGCCGGGTTGCCAGAATCGATATCAGACCACCTCACTGCTGGGTAAGACAGGCCAAAGAACCGGTTATAAATCTTGGACCCCTCTCTTTCTCTCTTTGGGTCTAACCATTCGAGGAGGCGAGGGCATTGGCCCCTGGGACTACAAATTTACTTGCAGTTCACGTGCTGCAGAGCAACTAGCTAGCCTCGAAATTGCTAGCTATTCCCTCTGAAACAAAACAAATTCAGAATTTACATCATAAACATATTATGACATATATTTTAAAAATCAACTTAGATTACATATTACACATCACGTACAACACATCTATTTGAAAACAATTCAGATATATTAACCACTTGAATCCATAACTACAATTCACAAATTCTGACACAAGATTCACAAATTAACCTATGTGATAACTAACAAATTCACAACTCATCATGTCGGAGTAGAGTGGTGCTGCTATACGCATTTATGACCTCACACAACAAGAAGGTCTAGAGTTTTCCTCAAATTCCTATCGACTTATTCCAGCGGTTGTAGCGCATTTCAAGCAGTCGATGGAAGACTAAAATCTTGTATGTGCATAAATTGGTAATCTGAACCAATTATTGCAAGATTGGCAAACCTTGAGTTGTTGGTAGTCTTTTATCCGTTAAGTCAACAATGCATTTTCCACGTACTCTGACGACTTGTAAATTTTCATCTATGGTTTGCTTGGACACTACGTGTGAGTTGAGAAACCCAGTTGGTTGTTTCTCTTTTTTTGCTTCAATGATCATGTATCTATATATACAAAAGCAAGGATCATATATATATATATATATATATATATATATATATATATATATATATATATATATATATATCGGTATGACACAAATATAGACCATGGTTGCACACACTTACAATTTCCTAGCATCTCATGAGGTGTGGCGTCGAGGGCATCGAGGTTGTAAAAGATCGAACAAGTGCGTTGAAATGAACCACGAAGACCATGATGACTAGTGTAAGAAATATTGTTCCTCCTTGAAGTTGGCCGAGATACTCAATACATGTTGTGTCAGCGGCTTGTTGGCTTATTCCATACACCAATTTTGCAATCTAATGCAAGCTATTGAAAGCATCATTGCGCGCTATTCTTGTACGAGCGGTTATCCTAGCTTCAATTTTTGGGCCAATAGAAAGTCGAGGGATCTCTGTGGTCTACTTTGACTTACCCTTATCACATACATCGTATATCATAAGTGCGTCTTCATGGGAGATAGTACGGCCGTGAAATACCGGCTGTTCCCATAGAACCTTTGTAGTCGATTTGGTGGCATGCTTCGGTGTAGCACATGGCTCCGGTAGTGCTAGTAGCTCCGGTGCAGTGGGTGGTTCATATTGTGCATGTAGCCGGATCTTTCGGGATGGTCGTCGAAGGAGATGTCCCTCTTGGGTTTTGAATGAATGTGCTAATGACATATCCTAATGTCACGATCTAAATGGTTTGGAGGCATCTCGGTTTAACGACCTGAAAATTTAATACACATCGACATTCACCTTTGCGTAACTTCAGCGCTCCCGTTACTGTCCTTTACAGGATGGATATCGTGCCCCAAGCGACCTCGGGAGAACAAAGCCATAGACAAGCCTCACTTGGAATTGCCGTGGCCATCTACATAAGGGTATATAATTAGCTAAAACATCCAACAAGTCTATCTATGGAGCATTCTAGATATATATTATCTAGACATCATCAAGGATATTTGGCATCCACTAAATGCATCTCCGAGTGGACGGCCTTGCAATTTCCGACGGTTAGTTGAAATTTGAATTGCATCCAGTGCTTCTAGGGCTTGTGCGGTCATGCATGCATACCTCTGCAGCCACCCTTAGCTCCATACTTTCTTCAAGGATTCTTAGGCGATCGCCAATTCGCTTCGGCCTTTCCTCAACCCTTTCCTTAATGATTGCTACAAGCTATTCATCATGCTCGACTTTGGTTCTCTTTCTACTCAGGTACATGTTGGAGTCTTGTAGAATCCATTTTCTAGAAATAAAAACCTTTGCCTCATGTGCGATCAAGATGTTCTTTGTTTCCCAAAGTTAAGTGGAGTGTATATATCTTTCTCTCGACTACCTCGAAAGAGCCACAGGAAGATTACATGCTCAGCTATGCATCAAGATCCCAATAAGTTATTTCACTTATAATGTTATATATGGAATAATTACAAACTATATAGTTTAATATATTACGGGATGTTGGGACACATCCTCTTGCAGGGTTTGCAAAGGACACGCCATACGAAGTCGTGGGATGTGATCTTGCTCATAACAGGTTTTAGGACATGCGGGTCTAAGATCTAGGCAAATAGTGGGGAGGTCTCTTTGGATTGCCTTGTCATCCTCTCTTCTCCATTGCACAATCTTACTCGTACCCAGTGGTGTTGAGTTGTGTGGGTGGGTGTTTTTCTTGGATGGTTTTATGCGCTTCATTTTGATGTCTGAATTTTTTAAATCTTTATCTCAACAAATCATTCCCAAATGTCTTCAGTGATGAACCTATACTTCTAGAATGGAGTCATTTCCTTATTCATGTAATTCTTGATAAGTGTGCTCTTGAAGTTCTTCCACACCTTTTTCAGCCATAGCAACACATACCATTGTAGTGCGTGCATGGAGTTTTAAGGGCTCGAACAATGCAAAAATTCTATCACTAGGTTGTCGTGTTCCTTATCTATCAGCCTTCCGGATGGATAGGTGATAGGACACTTTCCTATCCAACTATATTGCATAATATTGAATGTTGTTGTTGCCTTGAATGTGGTAGGGGCCTATCTGCTTGGTCAATCGTTGTGATGGTATATCGGCTCTAAGGCCTTTTACTTAGCCCTCTTAGACCGCACCTCGGTCTTCCCATGTTACGGCTCATAAGACCGGTTAAACTGACGAGAATGAGGGGCGTCATCTTCTTTTAACTAGATTGTATTAGGTCTTAAAAGATCGAGGCAAGTTAGTAAATCAACAATTTAAAGGCGATATGTAGAAGAGGAAATAAAAGTAAATTTAAGAGTGTTAAATTTTTATCTACAATCAAGTTGGACAATTGTCTTTATCAACCTTTGTATTTGTGAGATGAGAGATATATTTCTTGCTGAAATTATGGTTCAAAAGGGTTTCTTTATTCTTTATCGGAATCGGGTTGGATAGTTATTATTATCGGCACTTTATTTGTGGGATGAAATATTTTTTATCGCTAGGTAGATTATATTTCTAAAAAGATTTTTATCTTGAGAATAAGGAAAGATAAGAGGTCACTTAACTCTCTTTCACCACTCCATTTAGAATTCAACATGACTTAATTTACCTAATTATCTTAGAGTAAAAGTCTTAAGCAGTGAATTAAGAGACAAAAAAGTTGGTGTTTAAGCACCAAGAACTCCTCGAGAGCGTCTTCACTATACCTATTATAGAGAAGAGCGTGAAACATGAATAAGAACAAATTAAGAGAAATGACAAAGAAACTTGGTGTCACAGTACCAGAATTCCTCAAGGGTAAGCGCCTCTAGCCATGCCTACATCTAAAAAGAAAAATGATAAAAAACTTGGTGTCCAAGCACCAAGAACTTTTTGAATCACGCACTCAAGCAGCTTATGGATCCATGTGTGACCGCCCACGTTAATGGGTTCAGGACCATTTCCTAGCCTTAGCTCCTATTTTTATTTGTTGGCCTTAGCTATTTACACACCACGGATATATTACATCATAGAATTTAAATTCCTATTAAAAGCTGGTCTCTAGAACACACAATCTATCCCTAGGTCTTTATGTGCAATTTATCTAAATGAGCATCATAAGAATGAGCATAAATTAGAGTGCAATGCATTAATAAAGAGATAGAACATGAATACATAATTACGGTGAAATGAATACATGCCATACATTGCACACAGATATAAAATGAATTATACAAAATGAGTTCTTCACTACATTTGGTCTCTAAATCAAACAACGACATAATTCTTGACTAAATGAACCTATCTAACCTATCATCATGTAATGAAGTATTATACATGATGGTAATGCAATTATTAAATGCAATTATATAGATGCGTAAGAGAGATAACAATTGATCTAATGAAGTATTGCGGTGAAAAGAATTAACAAATGTAGTGCAAAGCTTAATATTGATGAAAATTTATTCTCATATGCTTTTGTTCAAAACATGAAAAGCTATTTTAGGTTTAATATTATGGACTTTATGAGCAAGGAAAGATAACTAGTGCTCAAGTAGCTTATAACGACCTCCATTTTTATAAATGCAAAAATGGAAATCTAATGTTGTTACTACTAGTCCCTAGATCGATAGCTAGTATGCACATTTACAACAATTGGAATCACAACCATACATCATGATATTAATGTGAAAGTTAATTATACAGCGTATTTATACAAATCGAGTAAATAATCATAGCATAGGAGAAGCAAACTCTTGTAGTGTGCCATTCAACCCTCGGGCAAGCTGACAAGGTATAAATCTATAGACACTACAAGAAAAGTGATTATACGTGGCGAAAGCGTCGTGGCGTTGTCAACTTTGTCATGAAAATCTATTTTACGTGGTGACATGTTTATGTTAGTCGTCATTAAATCTTTTGAAACATAAAATTTCGTCATGAAACTAAAATCTGAATCGTCATTAATTGTATCAAGCGCCGTCGCCCATAATCTTTTGTGTGAAACATAAATTTAGTCATTAAACTAAAATACGAATCGTCATAGAATGAGTCGCGATTTTTGGGTTGGGAAGCGATCGTTGCTAGAACCTCTGGCGGTGAAGCCCTAATCTAATTTTTCCTTGTTCTTTGGAACCTCTGGCGGTGGAAGTCCCCTCACGGAGGAAGTTCCTAGTGCCTGCACTCCATCATAGCTAGAGGTTTTCCTTGTGGCGTGAGATTCTCCTAGTGGCTTGAAGGACTTACGGATCAATGTGTTGCTTCCTATAGCACGCATACGGATCATAGCTAGAGGTTATTTTTTCTCGTTCTTCGTTTGCATGCTTATTTTATTTTTAGATTGATTTATTATTTCTCCAGCAAGTGATTGATCTGAAATTTTTGATTGGTTAATTCCTCATAAATCTTGATTAATCTCGTAATTAGGGTTTGATCAATTTTCGTCATTATTGATACAGTCATCTTGCGAAGGTCATAACTCTAGATCCGTATATCCGATCGAGCTGATTCTTGTTGGATTAGTTTCAAAATTGAATCTAGTTTGTACAGTTAAAATTTCGCATCAATCCAATGGTGCAATCTTCAGGAATTACTATTTTTAGTGAATGTATATCATTCTGTTTTTGTGGACTGTTTTAGGACTGATTTTGACATATTGTTTGCCATGTTCAATTATGCATTTTCTTAGATGGACAGAAGTTGGATTCAGGGTAAACAATTTACCCCATATATCAAAGGTGTGGGAGAGTTCATGCAATTTGTGAAAGAAAGATTTGATGAGAATGTTGAGATACTTTGTCCACCGTGCATGCCTTAATCAAATAGCAAGACCTCGTTCGGATGTGCATGATCATATTCACATATATGGGATGTCAAGTGGATACACAAAGTGGGTTTATCATGGAGAATCTGTTGATGCTGATGTGCATGAATCTCAAGTGCATTTTGATGAAAATGTTGAGCATATGGAAAATTACGGTCGATGGGTTGTGTCTGCGACGAGGATGACAATGATGATGATGGTGGATTGCGAGAGATGATAGAAGAGCTGTATACGCTTGGGACCAAAGTGGAGAACATCCAAAGTTTGCTAGAGTGCTCGAAGGCGCCAAGTCACGGACTTTGCCCGAATCTAAAGTATCAAGATTCTCTTTTCTTGTGAATTACTTCATATCAAGTCATACAATCGAATCGATGTCTGACATTTAATGCACTCTTGAAGTTATTGGTGATAGCATTCCCTCATTGCAAACTTCCCAATTCATATTATGAATTAAAGCAATATCTCAAGTGAATTGGGTCTTGGATATGATTCTATCCATGTGTGCGTGAATAAGCGTGTCTTTGGGAAGGAGTATGAGAATAGAGATGAATGCGATATCTCACGGTGAATCAAGATGGAGATGCAGATGGTAAGAAAGTGGTTCCTCAAAAGTTGTTGAGACATTTTCACTCATACCTAGATTGAAGGGGTTTTTGCTTGAAAAAAGCGGCGAGAGGACACACATGGCACAAGTTGAGGCGACAACCAAATGATAATGAAATGAGTCATCCGGTGATGGTGAGGCGTGGAAAGACTTTGATAGGAAATATCCATTGTTTGCGGATGATGCAAGGAACTTGAGTTGGGCATAGCTCTTGATGGCTTCAATCCATTTGGCAATATGACGCCGTTATATGTGGCTGTACTTGTGATGCCTTATAACATGCCCGTGGGTATGCATGGATGAATCGGCGCATGATGGCCTTACTCATCCCGAGTCCAAATGCCTGGAAAGGATTTTGATGTTTTCTTGGAACCTCTCATAGAAGAGTTGCGAACTATGGAATGGTGTCCCTACTTACGATGCTTTTCTTGGTGCGATGTTCAATCTTAGTCTTTGCAATAATTTGGTGCATCCATGATTACCTGCTTTAGAGCGCGTTGTCGAGGCGAACTACAAAAGGTTATTATGCATGTGTTCATTGTGACAAAGATGGTTGTCACGGGGCATAGGAGGAAGATATGTTACATTGGCCATCGTCGTTTTAGCAAGGGACAACAATATGCGGAAAAACAGCTTTTGATGGACATCATGAAAAGCGTGACAAGCGAGAGTTTAGTAAAGAGGCTTTTGGAGCAACTAGAGAAGGTCAAAGATGTTAGACGGAAAGCATCCTCGAAATAATAAAAGAAGCGTCAAGAGGAGAGCGAGCCTCGGTTATTTAGCGAAAGGCTATATTGTTTGAATTGCCATATTGGGTAGAATTGAAGGCGACAATCTTGATGTGATGCACATCGAGAGAAATATATGCATGAACCTTCTTGGCACATTCTTGGATATAGAGGGAAGACAAAAGACACTATTAGTGCTAGGCTTGATTTGCAAGATATGGGCATAAGGCGTGAATTGCATTTAGAGTACAAGGGCAACTCATATAGAATTCCTCCGACATGCTATACCTTGAAAAAGGAGTATAAGCTTGCATTTTGTGAATTTATTAGAAGTTAAATTTCGAGATGGTTTTGCTTCCAACTTATCTAGATGTATTAGTCTTGATGGATGCAAGTTACAAGACTTGAAAACTCATGATTATCCTCCTCTGAGAGAGTTTTACTGTTGGCCTTGAGGTATCGTCTTGAGGGATATATATAACAATTGCGGAGTTGGGTAACTTCTTTAGAAATTGTGTAGTAAAACTCTAAAGGTAGATGTCTTTGCGGCGACTTAGAGCACAAATCGAGTCATTCTATGCAAGCTTGAGAAAATATTTTCTCGACCTTCTTTGATGTGATGGTGCACTTGTTTGTTCATCTAGGATGAGGCAATTCTTAGAGGTCGTTCAATTTGGATGGATGTACCCAATAGAGCGTCGACTTGGCACTTTAAAAGGTTCGTGAGGAATAGGGCAAGGCGAAGGGTCCATTGCGAGGCATATGTAGTGAAGAGGCCATGACATTTTGCTCCTCAGATACATAGACGATGTTGACACAGTTGTCGGGAGGGCGAAGTGGGGATGGATTTGTAGAAAACACGGTGGATTGTGGCGTTTCGTTTTTATGCATGGTGTTAATTTAGTAGGTTCTGTAGAGTTACATTCCTTGATGGTGAACTTGACAAGCTTATTTGGTTTGTGCTAAATAATTGTGAAGAGGTTGATCCATACATGAAGTGAGTAATCATTTATATTGAACTTAATTTTATGAAATTGTGGACTTAATGTAATGCTATGCTTCATTTTTCTGTTTTGCAGAATGTTTAGAGAGAGTTAGAAAGAAGGGCAAATGATATTGTGAAGGGTGATGGTGGATTTGAAATGGTTCAAAAAATATGTAGCGGCGAAGGTGAGGTTCTTGATCACCTAAATTGTGGTCAGATCTCCGGTTAGGATTTACTCATGAGTACTTATTAATGGTGTTCGGTACAACACCATTGATCGTGAAGAAACATGAAGACCGAGAATAGTTCCATCATGGCGGAGGGTACACATAATGGCACATTCACTTTGAATTTTATGGTTCATTGAAAGAGATCATTGAGTTGGCATATAACTCGGATATACAAGTTAAATCGTCGGTGGTTCTTTTTCGATGTGGTTGGTATGATCAAGATGGAAAGAGGAGAGGCATTGCAAGCGATGAATATTTCAAATCCATCAATATTGAAATTTGGTACAAAATGAATCCTTTTTTGTAAACAAAAAGATATTTTACTTACGGACACTAATTGGGCAAAAATTGGCGAGTTGTGCGAAGTTTGAGCATAGGCATATATATGATGTGGCTGAAAATGAGATGACCAATAATGTTGGGCGTATACCAAGAAGATGACTAGAACTATGGGCAAAAGGTTGCCGTCCATTTAGAGGGATGAGAAGGCCATAAGTACAAAGTTTGCATCGGTGGCATTCAAATTGAGCATCATGTCCTATCCTCACTAGTTGGAAGGTACAAGAACAACACATCTCATTTGGATAATTTCATGGGAAAATTATGCGTAAGTGATTTCATTCTTGGCCATAAACAATTACTCTTCTTCCACATTAGATTGCATAATTCATTAATGTGGTTCATTCAACTTTCTAGAACCACGGCGGACACCAGTGATAGGACAACCAAGGATGCATGTGCTGAAATTTTGAAGGGTGGGGTCGACAATCTAGGTATTCTTTGAAGAAGCGGTTTTCGATGGTATCGAAAGCGAAATTAGTACAACATCCCGGTACCTACCATGACAGATGAGGAGTGGAAAAACTTGTCCAGAAAATGGTACGACCGAAAAGCAAGGTATGGTCTATGAATATACTATTCAAATTCCATTCATGAATGTAATGCCTAATGGAATCATGTTGTGGAAATATCTGAAAAGAACAAGCAAAATCGTGCCAAAGTCAAGTTCCATCAAGCCCACGAGGTCTCATGACTACATTGCACCTTGCCATGCTACGGTAAATCTTGTTCCTTTGTCTCATTATTCATTTTCCATCCACAACACTTGATAGGAATCTTGCTAGTAGGCGACCAAGAAACCTTGATAACCAAAGAGATAAATTAGATGCACTTATTTAGTTCAAGCCATATGTAGTTAGGAAGAACTTTTCTACTTGATACATTTTATTTTGTTTCTTTTTCCAATTGTAGAAGGAAAAACAAAGATCAGCAGTTCACTGCTGTGGACATGTTCAAGGAGTGCCACAACACAAGAAGAAGGACTAATTGAACTTTTGCAGCAGCAATTGTAGTCTATTTTTTGATTCATGCCATTTTTGAGTTGAATCGTTCGTGCCATTTTTTCTATTTGATAGTGGCAACTTTATAATGCTTAGTAAGATCATGGTAAAATTTGTAAATTTACGCTGTTGAATATCCTGTTTGTAGTGGCACATTTAGTTTCTGCGTAATATGGTTCTCTTGGCACTCTTATCTTCTTTGTGAAACTAGAGGTTTTCAACCACGAGTTGAACCCACATGGTTGCATTCGGTAGAAACTAAGCCTGCCAAATGCTTGCACATGTGCCTTTGAAAAGGAAAGCATTTATATATATTTGTAATTTTTGCACAACTGAATATCCTGTTTGTGGTGGGCAATTTCTCATTCATTATTGTTGTTTCCTTCAGCGATTTGTGTTTAGCCTACCATTATCTCTAATTGGGGTATACTGCTTGTTTCCTTCACATGTGCAGGAGGTTTGTTGTACTTTATACACATTAAATGCATGGTGCTATTTCTTCTCAGCGATGTGTATTGGGTTGGTATTGATAGTCCAACAACTAGTCTTTTCAAAATTTTGCATAAGACACGAGATAAAGGTGATATGCCTTTTGGTGAAACTAGCGAGTTAATCTTGGAAGTTGGTTTCTTCGTCGATTCATCTTGAGTTAGTCGATTACAATCTAGCTTCTAACAGAAAGCGGCTCAAAATGATTACCATTGCCTGTTAGTACTAGTCCTTACATGAATTCTTAAATCCTAGTGTAACATAACATGCACGCCCATATAATATGGACACGAAGTCTCGATATTATTACCATGTTGCCCCATAAAGTCTCGATATCCCCAATCCATTATGTACTAGTGTGA